>CM075870.1:33843695-34148695 GCA_038021265.1 Cyprinella venusta | reverse complement strand
CATAGTATATCACAGTATTTTGTTTTCCTACTATGGAAGTCAATGGGGTCCATCAACAGTCTGCTTACCGACATTCTTCAAAATATCTTCCTTTATGTTCAATAGAGGAGAGAAACTCATACGAGTTTGAAACCACTCAAGGGTGAGTAAATGATGACTGAGCTTTCATTTTGAAGTGCACTATCAAATTCAAATAAGCATTAATTAGATAAACCTGAACATTCACTGTCACAAGGTACAAAAGCTGTCACTGGGGCAGTACCTTTTCAAAAAGGTACACTTTTGTACCTAAGGGTGCATATTGGTACCATAATTGTACAAATATGTACCATAAAGGTACCAATATGCACCCTGTAGGTACAAAAGTGTACCATGAAGGTACTAATATGCACCCTTTAGGTACAAAAGTGTACCATGTAGGAACCAAGATGCAGCCTTTAGGTACAAAAGTGTACCATGCAGGTACCAATATGCACCCTTTAGGTACAAAAGTGTACCATATAGGTACCAATATGCACCCTTTAGGTACAAAAGTGTACCTTGAAGGTACCAATATGCACCCTTTAGGTACAAAAGTGTACCTTGAAGGTACCAATATGCACCCTTTAGGTACAAAAGTATACCTTGAAGGTACCAATATGCACCCTTTAGGTACAAAAGTGTACCATGTAGGTACCAATATGCACTCTTTAGGTACAAAAGTGTACCTTGAAGGTACCAATATGCACTCTTTAGGTAGAAAAGTGTACCATGTAGGTACCAATATGCACCCTTTAGGTACAAAAGTGTACCTTTTGAAAAGGTACCGCCCCAGTGACAGCTTTCGTACCTTTTTTTCTGACAGTGTTGGATAAAGCCAGGTTGTTTCATTTTGCCATAGAGTTAAAGATTTTTTCAGAGGGGATTTTCAATATCTCCATCACTCAGATCTCTCAAATCAGATTCTCACATCAGGGCTTCCTCTAGAGACGCACCAGTGCTTCTGACCAAAACACAGGCACACATTACACACGCAAGTACACACACACACACTTCCCACTTAAATGTTACACTGATTGGTGGCAAGCTATAATGCGGCAGACGCCAAATGCCAATGACCTGCTCTTTGCACCCCTGACTTCCTGTCAGGCAGGAAACGCATCACAAATGAGTGCTGGGTGCTGGAGGGCGAGTGCATGGGTATAATTTCAGCGCCACTGGTACCTGCCGCACTCAGAGTGTCTGACCAGCAGAACGAATGGGGTCATAGCACATGTGATCAGCAAACTCTCATTTATATGTAAATGATGCTAGCTCTACCTCCACACACACACACACTTCAACACCCGCTTCCTCGTTTTGGCTGGAATACACACACACAGTTCAACACACAAAAGCCCCAAGCCCTAATGAGCTGTCTCACTACATAGTCTACAAAGACAGATGCCTACTGAGGGCGCGGATCAGATTAGAACCAGAGTTCAGGAGCTTTTAAAAGTTGAACTTGTTGAAACCAAGGAAGAAAAGGTCCATCTAGTGAGAATAATGAGAAAGTAGTGCGGTGGAATGCAAAAAATGCATTTTGTGGAAACGGCCCCATGCCGTTTTTCTTGTTTTGTTGTTGCCGGAGTGTTCAATAAACGAGCTGTGAAGGCACAGCCCTCTGCTGGAAAGGGGGGCGGGGAGCAGCGGCTTATTTGCATTTAAAGGAACACACACTCTTTGTTTTTCACTCAAAAAGGGTCTATATATAAATAATCTGTGGGGTGTTTTGAGCTGAAACGTCGCAGCGGGAACACCAGACTTATCAAGAGGCATAATAGAACTAAATTCAATGGTATTCAATGGCACCCGGTGGCTATTTTTGGTACTACAACTTGGAAACTGTGATATCAACTTCAAATTTGGAACATAACTTGGTTAAATTTATGACTTTGATTTTATAGTAATTTTAGAGTAAAAAATATTTTGCTAAATATATATTTTATATAAAATAAAAAATATAGTACAGTATGTTTGATTTTCTGTATATTTAAACTTCCATAACTTTTTCATACTTTCATTTCTCGAAGTGTTTTCACTTCAGCAGTAATCCGCTGAGTGTCTTCTTTAAAACAAGACCAAACTTGGGTATATTTCGAAGCATTCTTGAATTACAAACAATAGTGCATTTTAACCCCCATTCTCAAAAAGGGGGGCGACAACGAAGGGGTTAAAAACCTTGATGCCTAGATAGACAAGTTCACAGGACAGCAAGCAAACACTCAATGACTACTACTTTAAGAAAGAAAAAAACAAAGAAACAAGAAAATGGGTGAAGAAAACCTCTTGAGGGGTGTGAACTATCTATCTAACAGGGTAAAGATTGCTTGATGTTCTCCGGACACATCAGAAGTGTGTTTAATCAGACACAGATCTACAGTACACTACTGCATCTTAACAGCCTATTTATTCAGGCCCAGAATCCAGTAAACACATCCGCGGATCCTTTAAAACGCGCCGAGCTCTTAATGCTGCAGATTTAAGATCGGTAAATAATGAATGCGCTATATCTTCAAGTCCACACCATTACTGGACCGCTCTCCACTGCCGGGAAATCGTTTGTTGAAAGAGAGAGATGGATTCTCTTCTCTTACATACTGTATATATAAACAAAAAATAATAGTCAAATTACTATTCAAGCAGAAATCTATAAATCCCATCTTTAAATTGACCTGACGTGTTAAATGTTAATTTAAAATGGAATTAAAAAGAATGAATAGTGAATAAAAACATATATATATATATGAAGAGTTCAGATGCAAAAGCCTCTAAATGCCTCTAAGTGAAATCACTGAACTTAAATATACAAATTTGATAAAAATGGTCATTTTAGAAGAAAATTTCAAATGGCACTTAGAGGCTTTTGCATCTGAACTCTTCATATATATATATATATATATATATATATAGATGCAATCAAGATTTTAACATGTGTTTACTACCGTAGCTTTAAAAAGTAAATTTGTAAATGACCTCTGTTATGCTCTTGTTCAGGCTCTTGTGAACCATTTGGTTCCCATTGACGTCCATTATATGGAGAAAAATCTTGGAACGTTTTCATCAAAAATCTTAATTTCTTTTCGACTGAAGAAAGAAAGACATGGATATCTTGGGTGACATGGGGAGAGGAAATTATCAGCAAAAGATTTTTTTAAAAGTGAACTCCTCAAGTCAAGTCAAGTCAAGTCAAGAAGGAAGACGCATGGAAAGAAACAACTGACCCTTAAAGGACAGTGACCGGTCAACAAACACACTATCACAGCACACAACAGTTTCTGAGGGAATCAACCGGTCTGTCAGTCAGTACAGCGTCATTACTTTCCCTTTAACGTTATAGTTATTGTCTTTAGTGTGTATGTGCCTTTATGCTAACAAAATAGTCAATCAGATAATACTTTATGGTGATTATTACAATGCAATGAAGATTGGTGTCATTGGTCTGCAACTAAGGCTCATCATCATGATCTTCATCAGCATCATTAGTGTTGCTTTCACCTCGATATGGCAGAGCGTCTAACCTCTCACACCTATAATTACACCGTTTCAGCCAAACGATAGCCGGCTTTTTAATAAGGAGCTTATTTTCTTTGTGATTCCCTAAAATCGAGGGTAAATAAACTCCCAGGACTGTATCTTGCCCTGCTGACTCCATGAGCTGTGTAATTATGTTCAGGAGAAAGCGCCGGCCGCCTATTGATACGGCTGAAAAGCAGGGGAAGCATCAAGAAGTGTGGCGTTAATGAGGAGAGGGAGGGAGGATCTCCGGAGGGTTCTGCTTATCTTCCGTCCCGAGGGCAGAAACCCAACGCCGCCTGTGTGCATTTAAACCCTTTACAAACGCTGTAATCACCTGAACCAGGGGCTTTAATGGACCCTCTGCCGCTCAGAGGAAACTACAGCTACCACAGACCTGACAGTGGGAAAGACGGAGAGACAAAGAGAGACGTGAGCCGTCAGGAGGAAGACTTGCACTTCAATCCTAGTGATCTGTCTACTGTCTACATAGGCAGCTACCTTCTACACTCTTAACAGGAAGAAATGGTTCTATTTAGAACCAGATATGGTTCCATCCCCCACTTCATATATGGAACTCCAAAATGGTTCTATATAGAACCATTTTTTTTGGTAAAAGGTTCTATTGGCCAAGTATGGAACCCCAGGGTTCTATATAGAACCCAGAGGAACCCTTTTTTAAAGTGTATAGAATAGAGAATATATAGAATATAGAATAGTATAGAGAGAGAGACAGATGAAGAGAGACAGGCGGAAGAGCGACAGCTCCGTGATGATCAGGCCTGAGGATCTGCTCTTCAGAAATACTTCAATCTGTCTGACCACACACACACACACACACACACACACACACACACACACAGAGCTGCCATGTCTGATAACCACACATTTCACATCTGACACCTTCAAGATGGACAGACAGAGAGAGGAAGAAATGGTTCAACTTAGAACCGGAAATGGTTCTATCCCCTGCTTCATATATGGAACTCCATAATGGTTCTATATAGAACCATTTTTTGGTAAAATGTTCTATTGGCCAAGTATGGAACTCCAGGGTTCTATTTAGAACCCAGAGGAACCCTTTTTTTTAAAGTGCATAGAACCTTTTAGGGGTTCCAAATACATAGTGCTGATAGAACCTTTTAAGGTTCTATATAGAACCTTTTCTTCTAAGAGTGTAAAGGTGTTCACACTTGGCAAGTTTGGTTGGATTAAAACGAACCCTGGTGCGATTGCTCTGTTAGTGTGGTTCATTTCAATAAGTGTGAACCCTGGTGTCACCAAACAAGCTGAAAAAACGAGTCTCAATCCGCTTCAGAACTAACTCTGGAGCGATTCGAATGATATATGAACGCAACACGGATCAAAGACATGTAAACGAGCCAAAAACAGGACATGATGTCAGAAGATGTGATCCTAAAAAGGACAGAATGCTCATGCTGTCATAGTCGTGATGTTGCTCATCACAGTTCAGGTGTCAGAACCGCGTCTCCTCACAGCAGATCTTGGTGTGTGTGATGGTGTGTTCACATTTATAAGCTCTTCACGAGTTCTCAGCTGGTCAGAATACCATCATATGCAATACACACACATGCGTTTATCCAAGAACACAGCACTGTTTTGGATGTTCAGTATTTCCATTGCAAAATATATGTCATAAAAGCTGACCAGTGAGGGTTTTTTTTTAATCCGGACCAAGTGAACCAACCAAACCGAACTACAATTGACCCTTTACAGGGAGTTTGATTGACAGGCGATCTGACCAATCACAATCCCATCCGCCATTTTTGTCAAACAAAGCAGTCAGAAGAGTTAGTAGACTAATGTTGGTGGATTAGAAACTTGAAAAGCGGAGTGTACTGACATCTTTCCACGGTTAAAACAACATTCCTTCTTATTTTCTTTCATGTTGATTTGATGCTATAAATGAAGAAGGAAGAGATGATCGGTTCACAAGTAGCTCTAAAGCGATCTGTCACAACACATTAAAGAGCCACAAAACGGTATTTATTGTTTAAATTGCTTTAAAAAAAATTACCAAATTTGAAAGTTGAGACTTTGTTTCATATCAAAAGTAACCTGGTCTGGCCTGTCCTATTATATTTAGGTGTATATTTCCCTGTGTGAGGACGTGACATGGCTTGTCGGACATATTATGCTATCCATCCCCACAGATCTTGCCTGGATGTCAGCCCGAACTCCGCCCACACCATTTTTTGGACGGGAAGTTCGGTCTGGACTCGATCCATTGAGGAGTAATTATGATCGGTTCAGAAATCGAGGTCTACTGACTATCCAATAGAGTGCAGAGGGTTTTTTTTTTTTCCTGGTTCGGTTACGACACGCCTCATAATCAAAGCCCAATGGAGGAGTTTCAGACTCATTTTCTCTCTTGAAAATGAGTATGACGAAGTCAGGCTACCACAAATCATCTGAAAACAAGAAATCTCTCCTCGGCCCACCGCCTATATGTTGAAAGTGACCAATCAAATGAGCCTATAAAAGTATAGATGCAAGATATAACCATTACAAGTAAGCATGAGACGATTAAAACAAGCAGTTTTCTCCGTTAGTGCGGTTCATTTGATTAAGTGTAAACGCTGCCATTCGTCCAAATCAACCTGTCAATCACATGAGATCGACCAATAGCAAGCCACAACCTTCCAATCATCGAAACAATTCCCGACGAACAAAAGTCCCGCCCTACATTTTTCCTGGTTTCACTTGGAAAAATGTCACAAGAGGGAAGAAAAGACTAGCGCAAGTTTCGTTTCATCCAACTTGTATTGAATCTACAAAAAGAAAAATTGATAGAGGTCACAGATATTTGATTTATATGAACTATAGGAGAGGACACATACAGAGAGTGAGAGACAGATGAAGAGAGACAGGCGGAAGAGCGACAGCTCCGTGATGATCAGGCCTGAGGATCTGCTCTTCAGAAATACTTCAATCTGTCTGACCACACACACACACACACACACAGAGCTGCCATGTCTGATAACCACACATTTCACATCTGACACCTTCAAGATGGACAGACAGAGAGAGGTAAACATCACTCCTCCTCGTCCTGTTCAGATGAAGGTGAGATCAAAGCGGGTGTTAAAAGCAGTTTGAGAACGACAGCATCGGTCTCCTCCCCTCAGGCGCTTTAGCCAATCAGGACGTCAAACTCCTGCGCCATTCATCAGCACTTCGCCTGAGGTGGCCAATGACGGGAGCTTTTGATGGATGGCGTATCTATAGATTGAGAATTCGTGCAGACTGACAGCTCTCATAACCCGGATCACTGAAACCGACAGATTATCGTTGATCATCTAGCGGCTCGTGGAGAACAAACCTTCCTTATTTTTCTCATCTAGATTGAGACGCATTTGTATGGAAGCTTGTTTCCGCCACAGATTGAAACATTTTAAAAGATAATTGCACATTTTTATCTCACAATTGCCAGTTTCCATCTCGCAATTCAAACTTTATTTCTAAGAATTGCGAGCTATAAAGTCAGAATTGCGAGATATAAACTCGCAATTGCGAGAATTAGTATTTTTTTTGTTTTGTTCAGGTCATCACATAATTTTTCCAACCCGATCTCACGACCAAGTCGTACGAATTCGACGAATGATTAAAAAGTGGCTAATTCGTAACAATTCATACGACCTCACTCGTACGAATTAGTACGATTTTGTTAAATCGTACATATTTTACGAATTGGCCAATTCGTATGAATTCAAACGAATGACCTAACCCTTACCCCGCCCCTAAACTTAACCATCACGTGGGTTTAGACAAATCGTACAAATTGGTACGAGTGAGGTCGTACGAATTAGACACTTTTTAATCATTCGTCGAATTCGTACAAATTGAGCGTAAGATAGTGTTGAATTTTTCTTGTTACAGAGATCTCCATGAATCATTTGAAAAGAATTACATTCCATTTAAATGGTCATTCTTATGTACAAAGACCTGATAAATGTTCAAAGAGAGCGGATTTTCAAGGATGCAAACGTTCCTGGTTGTAACAACTAATATAATATAAAATATCTTAAATTGCTTAAAGGGATGGTTGATTATTATCATTTCACTTTTCTAACATTGCTTTGAGCATAAACAACATTTGCATATTACAACGCTCAAAGTTCAAAGCAAATAGTGATATTTGCTTTTAAAGAAATTGTTTTTAAGGACTACAACAAATGGCTACGACATTCCTTTAAATGATAGAGAGATAAAATAATTTATAATATATATATATATATATATATATATATATATACACAATTATATAATTATTTATTATTTTAGCTCTTTTATCATTGGAAGCAGTAAATGATTTACGGTGGAAAAGGGTCTGGATCAATTACTGGAAAGTGACGAGGAGAATATTCTAAGCATTCCTAAGAAAAACGCCTGGGATTATTTGTAAATAAAGTTCGATTTTTCATTGTTCTTTACACATTTTATTTAACAATTACACATGTCTGTCAAGCAAATGCTTTGACAAATATATTTTGTGTTCAAAAACTGTTCACCATTGTCGTGTGCTGTGTGATTTTCAGAATTTCAGATTTCCATTTTTGAAATACTCTATTATATTGTACATTTTTCACTCATACTTCCCTTATAAACACATTGCATACATGCTTATGTTAGCTTAGGGTCTTCTGAATCCATAGACACCAAACACATGTAGTGTTGTGTTCCATCTCCATTACATATAGTTTATAAACCCAAACGTAAAAATGGAGAAAACGGACAAAAAAGTGCTTAGTCACCAGAGGGTTAACATGCTATAAAAAAATAACCACGGCGTATTTTAAGCTAAAACTTCACATACACACTCTGAGGACATCAGAAACGTATGTTACATCTTGTGAAAAGAGCATTATACCATCCCTTTAAAATATAAACCGACTAACTAACATATATTCCCAGAAAAACAATAACTTTTGGGCAATCAGGATAGATACTAACATTAATAAATGGATTTTCTTCTTCTTTTTTTATGAAACCAGCATGGTTTGATATGAAGAGAATGAAAGTGAGGGAACTTGTGTCCCACATCAAGTCAACGAAACATTACGAAAGTGGCAGTGAAAATGAGACATGACCATGAAGACGGACTGTCCTTGAATCCCTCACAGTCTGGCCATCAATCTCGTCATATGAAACGCAGCCTGTAGCTGGTCTAGCATCAGTTGTGTGGAGCTAGACTAGAGGTTTGGTGGAGGTTGATTTTCCACCAGCGTGAAGCAGAACGAGGCGAAGCGGTCGTATACACTGTGAGATATCTCCTGATATTGACCCTGCTGTCAGGACGTTCCTGTATCTGCAAAATAAGTGTCTTTGATAAAGCAGGTTAACATTGATTAATCCTTGAGAACTCTGGGCTTCAGAAAAGAAATTAACGAGCAGCGTTTTCCTGCCGTGTCCCTCAGGAGAAGGAAGTCTGAACACAACACAGCCGCTCGTCTCATTACAGAGCCACAGACAGCGGTGTGTCCGCGCGCTAGCCTGTTAGCGCTCCGCCAGCATGCTCGTTTGGGAGGGAACGGGAACAATCGATGCACGGCTGATTTGTCCCAGTAAGGAGTTTACAAAATACATTTTCTCTTTCTTTTCTTTTCTTCACTATATATTCACATAGAAAACCGCTGTTTTAAATTGTAATAATATTTCACAATATTACTGGGTTTTTTGTATTTTTTATCAAATAATTGTATAATTGCAGCCTTGTTGAGCAGAAGAGACTTCATTTAAAAACATTAAAATATTACCAATCTTAAACTTTTGACCAGTAGTGTATATATATATATATATATATATATATATATTCAGTATATATATATATATTCAGTATATATATATATATATATATATATGAAGAGTTCAGATGCAAAAACCTCTAAATGCCATTTGAAATTTTCTTCTAAAATGACCATTTTTATCAAGCTTGTATATTTAAGTTCAGTAATTTCACTTAAATGACAATTAATAGGTAATCTTCATTGCCATTTAAGTGAAATTACTGAACTTAAATATACAAGCTTGATAAAAAATAGTCATTTTAGAAGAAAACTTCAAATGGCACTTAGAGGCTTTTGCATCTGAACTCATATATATATATATATATATATATATATATATATATACACTACCGGTCAAAAGTTTTAGATGTATAGTTTGTAGATTTACATATATAGTAGATTTAGATATATAGTATCTAGATATACATAGTTTTTAGTTTTATGTATATAAATATATGTATAGGGTTGGGTATCGTTTGAATTTGAACGATTCTGATTCCGATTCCTTGTTTCGATTACGGTTCCGATTATCGATTCCAATTCTTTTGAGAGGCAGGGTCAAAAAAGTTTAGCTAACCTTGCTAACCAACGGTCTTTCTGAAGGACATAATCCTTTCTGAAGGAAATACTCGTTTTCTCACAAATTTTGCATTTTGCCGAGATTTTGTTATTTTTAGAAAAGTGAAGCTACATTTTGGACCGCCGACGTAAGCTACTCATGTTCGACTCGCGCGGTTATGCCAACACTTCCGGTAGACGCTTCTTCATTGGTGTTGTTCAGCGGTTTCTTCTTCTGGTCGGCGGACTGTAAATATCGAAACTAGGAATCGAAATTTTAACTTTTGAACGATTCTGGGAAAAACGAAAAGTTAGTCCCGGTTCCAATCGATACTCGATACCCAACCCTATATATATATATATATATATAACCCTATCTATATATAGGGTTGGGTAGGTTCCAATCGAGAATCGAGTATCGATTGGAACCGGGACTAACTTTTCGTTTTTCCCGGAATCGTTCAAAAGTTAAAATTTCTATATATATATATATATATATATATATATATATTAGCGAGTCTGTCAGAACATGAACACTGAATGAACTGATTCTGGCCTCAACATCATCGTCTCAGTAACTCAAAGACTAACGTGACTAAATAATAAAACAAGGCTGGAGAATAAATAATAAATACAAGAAAACTTAATAATGAAAACAGTAAACCATCAGCATGGCTGAATACATAAATATTTGAACATCCCAAGATTATGGTCTAAATGCACCATCATTCAGAGGTCACGCACACACACACATAACTCCACGAATACAGAAATGTACTACTGAAAACAAACAAACAAAACCCTTTCCAAAAGAGAAATAGTGTTTGTTTCATAGAGCGACCAGAGGAAAGGATGCTGAAACACTCTTGAAGCAACTCTCCTACTTTAATAGAGTTGCATCCTTATATAACATATAATCCACTGAAAAGGTAGGTGTGCGTGAACCCACCATCCGTCTAGACGTCAATTTACGCGGAACTACAGGAGAGGAAGATCTGGCGTAGCGGCGTGTTAATTCAACATAATGAGATTCTAGAAATCGGCTTCACGGGACGCGGCTCGCCTTCTGTGGGGACACGTCTGAGTGTGTACTCGTGTAAAGTAGCATTCAGGGGCTCATCGATTTACATGTAAAGCAGCACCCTGGATAACTTTTAATTCACTTTGCAAATTTAGTTTTGCAAGTTTTGTTGGACGCTTTCACTCCTGATTGGATCCTATTAGCAAGTGTGTCTGGGCGGATCTCTTTCACGTTTTATAATGGAAGCTTATTTCAATGGTTGCATCCCAGTTATATACGTCGTCTACTCGCTAAAAATATGCATTTTGCCAGTGATGAGAAAGAACATGTTTACTGTAAAAAAAAAATATTTTCAAGATTTGTTATCACAACATTTTTTCTTTTGTCAAATCAACTTAAATAATTTATTTAGTTCAGACAACTTATTATTTTGAGTTTCTGATGATTAAATCAATCTCCTTCATTGTATTAACTCACTTTCAATTTCTATCAACTTAAAATGTTAAGGCAACCAGGTTACTTAATTTTTTAAGTTAAACCAACAATATTTTTTTTACAATGTATGAGTTTAAATTACTTTGGATCTTTCTTTCTTTCTTTCTTTCTTTCTTTCTTTCTTTCTTTCTTTCCTTCCTTCCTTCCTTCCTTCCTTCCTTCCTTCCTTCCTTCCTTCCTTCCTTCCTTCCTTCCTTCCTTCCTTCCTTCCTTCCTTCCTTCCTTCCTTCCTTCCTTCCTTCCTTCCTTCCTTCCTTCCTTCCTTCCTTCCTTCCTTCCTTCCTTTCTAAAAAAACAAAAAACAGGATGCTTTAGTGCAACAAAATGAATAAAACATTGTTCAGATTTATTTAAATGCACAATTTTCTATAATTAAATTAAAGTGGCAAGGACATTTTCCAGAGACACCTCCTCTTCTGTAGTGCAATGGATTGTGGGTAATAAAACAGAACAAAAAAATATAATAAAACATTACACTGTAAAAAAATGGTTTAACTTAAAAAAGTAAGTAACCTAGTTGCCTTAAAATGTTAAGTTCATTGAACTGGAAATAATAAGTTATCTGAACTAAATAAATTATTTAAGTTGATTTGACAAAAGAAAAAATGTTGTGATTACTACAGTGAAAAAAAATATTGCTGGTTTAACTTAAAAAAGTAAGTAACCTGGGTTGCCTTAAAATTTTAAGTTGATTGAACTGGAAAAAGTGAGTTAATACAATGAAGGAGATTAATTTAATCATCAGAAACTCAAAATAATAAGTTATCTCATCTAAATAAATTATTATAAAGTTGATTTGACAAAAGAAAATATGTTGTGATAACAAATCTTGAAAATATTTTAGAAGCTCAATAAAGACTCGTATTCTCATTTTAAGGCATAGCTCAATGTGGCTATTCAATACTCAAAATGAGACTTTAAATCGTCGACTTCTACCACAGACAGAAGTGGCCCTGTCCGTCTGTGTGGTCATTTCTAGCATGAGCTGATTGGTCATTCGCCTATTTTGTGTTTAATAATTCCAGGACAGCTTTAATAAAGCATGTTTTGAGAACGCTTTTATCTCTAATCTGTTTTTGCTCTTTTCCAGGATCAATACGAGGCAGCTTTAGTTGTGTGAATCAATGCGCTTGCACTGCTGGGCTTCTACCTTGGCCCGATAACTCTGCCCAGGTTCCACATCTGTCACAGTTTGATCTAGATACGTCAGACTCTATTCCCCCCGAGGAAAGTGACCGAAACACTCTCTTTATGCAACCTTGAATGGTTATTTGCTCCTTTAAGAGCCTACAGCAAATGTGATAGGCTACAGGGACCTGGGTTATTGCTCCATCACCATACCAAGAGCTCAAAAGACCACTTTAGATGTAGTATGGAAAGCATGCTGGCACGTACAATAGTGCGTTCATACTGACTGCAATTAAAGGACGTTGGCAATTTCTCTTTCACTATCGGCACCCGTTGCATCACAAAACTGTGAATTTGAATAAAGTTCTTGTCGCTCATGTCACCACACATCTCCAGCTGACTTCTAGAGGCATTAATGTGAACGATTCATACATCTTTATTTGGAAATCTGGAATTAATAGAAACAACCAGTAACATTTACCTCAAATATATACACAATTAAATGTATGTAACTATATATATATATATATATATATATATTAGGGCTGTCAAAACGATTAATCACATCCAAAATAAAAGTTTGTGTTTACATAATATATGTGGGTCCACTGTGTATAATAATTTTGTATATATATAAAAACACACATGCATGTATATTTTAGAAAAACAATATAATATTTATATATAAAATATTTATATTTATATATAATATAAATTATATATAAATCCATATAAAGAATATACATACAAATATTTCTTAAATATATACAAGCATGTGTGTGTATATATATATATATATATATATATATATATAATTATACACAGTGCCCCCGCATATATTATGTAAACACAAATTTTTATTTTTATTTTGGATGCGATTAATCGCGATTAATCGTTTTGAAAGCCCTAATATATATATATATATATATATATATATATATATATATATATAATATTATACCCTAAACTGGGTGAAAGAAGAAACCTGAGGGAGTTTGACTAATTTCGCTATAAATCAAAAAAGAGAGAAAATGTTCAGACTCTCGTATTTGCCTGTGAACTGTGCATTAAAATGGATGAGGTGGTGTGTGTGTGTGTGTGTGTGTGTATGTGCGGGTCAGTGAAGTGACCCTAGGGAATTGTAGTGTGGGTAATAAACAAGGCACTAAGTGAGTAACCACACATTGTCTGTGTGCACGTGCGTGTGTGTGTGTGTGTGTGTGTGTAATGAAACAGTTGTAGAAATGCGACATCATTGTTCTGGACCTCACAGCAGTTCATCTTAAAAATAGCAGCTCTCTGTAGACCATATGCTTAATGCCAGTTAATAATACACATACATTTGCACATACACATACACATACAGGTATACAAATAAAATAACAGTACACATACACATACAGGTACACATGCACATGTACATGCATATACTCATAATCATACACATACACATGCACATGCACATACACCTACACATACTAATACAAATGCACATACTCATACATATACACATGCACATGCACACACACATATGTATGCACATACACATGCACATACATGCACATGCACATACTCATGCACATACATGCACATGCACACTCTTAGAAGAAAAGGTTCTATATAGAACCTTAAAAGGTTCTAAAGCGCTACGTATTTGGAACCCCTAAAATGCAATGCTTCTGAATGATCACAAAATTCTAAATATGTGGGTTAAAAAATGTAATTAATCAATATCAGACGAAGAGTGCCATTTCAGTTTTTATCCTCTGAACTGAACCTTTTTAGCATAAAATGTCCTTTGGAGTTGACTAAAGAACCCTATGCTACATATATAGAACCCTTTTTCCAAGAGTGCATAATCATACACATACACATGCACATACAAATACACAAACTCATACACATACACATGCACATGCACATGCACATGCACATACACATACAAATACTCATACACATACACATGCACATGCACATGCACATGCACACACACATATGTATGCACATACACATGCACATACATGCACATACTCTAAGAAGAAAAGGTTCTATATAGAACCTTAAAAGGTTCTAAAGCGCTACGTATTTGGAACCCCTAAAACGCAATGAGTGTGAATGATCACAAAATTCAAAATATGTGGGTTAAAAAATGTAATTAATCAATATCAGACGAAGAGTGCCATTTCAGTTTTTATCCTCCAAAAATCTGCATGATTAAAATGTGATATTAAGTTACTCCAACAGTTTAATAAACAATAATTTAATAACAACTAAAAAATATTGCAGAATAATGTATGAATGAATAATAGCCTTCAAAGAACCTTTGTGCCAAAAGTGTTCTTTCTTGTCATTACTGAACCTTTTTTAGCATAAAATGTCCTTTGGAGTTGACTAAAGAACCTTATGCTACATATATAGAACCCTTTTTTCTAAGAGTGCATACTCATGCACATACACATACACACTACAATCATTATAGTCCTGCTGACCAACCTAGATAGTATTTTAAGGCCAAAAACTAAAGCAAGACATCATCCCAGAATGTGTTGCGATCTTAGAGAATAAAAATACATTCAAAATGTTGATTATGAATAGGTAATTCATCCAATACCAATAGTTCAGTCTGATTACAGATGGGCAATTTTAGCCCACATGCTTTGCATATTTATGTTTAATATGTTACCAAGTATCCTATGGTTAACTTGGCAACACAAAACCTTGGTGAGATGCACTATTTTTGCACCGCGTAGATTTCTGCCTATCCAAATCACTCACTCACGAGGTTACATCTGAGTTAAAAAAGCTGTCTTAGAAGTCTGTGGCCCATGTAGATGACTGGAATATTATCTTAACATAAATATGCATGTAGACAATAAGATTAAATATGATTGCTGGAAGACACACATCTGTTCCTCGTCCTGTTTTACATCATCGCTTTGCTTGAATGGCACATCTAGACTTTGTTTGTTGTTTGTTTAAGCTTCTAATAAATAAAAAGGAAATATAATTTAATCAGTGAGCTAAACACACACACACACACGCACAAATTAGACAGTTGTGTTCTCAGACATTTAATGAAATCAACAAGGATTTCGTTAACACTTTACATAAAACTTGTATGCACAATGCATTATAAAGGTATTCGTAATGAACATTATAATGCATTATATCTTATAGGTTAAAATGCTTTATATTATTTGCAGATTCCTTGTTCCATCTGAATTTGGTTGTTTGTCATGTGTTTTAACGCATTATCCTTTCTGAAGGTGTAACAATGAATAGATAAGTATCATATTATGACTGTGGTTACAATTATTCATGAGACGGTGCATTTCAAGCATGCATTAAACATACTTTTATAATGCTTTATATCTGCAAAGAGGATGCAAGTAAAGCGTTAGCAGGATTTAATGTGCTATATGGTGCTGTATGAACATGGGCCGTATGGTGAGCGTGCCGACTGCATGAGGGATCATGGGTAATGCATGTTGGCTTTCCTCCAGCAGCAAGAACTCAGCCTTCACTTCAGTGTACAGTCGAGCATGTGAGTCGAATGTAATCAGGACGCCTGTGTTCTGTAGGAATGATTCTGGGTGTATAAACTGACCTTACTACAACACTACTGCTGTACCATTTTATCAATTTGCGGTATTACAGTTTTTTTTATTCGCTTTGGTACTATTTTCACAAGTAAGGTGTACATTTTCAAAACTCTTAGTACAAAAATCCAAACTGATCACACTTGTAACGCAGCTAGTCATTCTTTCAAAACCTGACGTAATGCTTTCAGTCAGTTGCACATGTTTTCAGTCCACATAATCATTATTTCAAACACAAGATTATTGTAATATGTAATGAGAACATTTGGTTTAATCTCTGAAACACAACAATATGATCTTCTTTCAGTTTAGTACTTTTAACAATCAGTTCATCCAACAGCAAACAATGCAAGATACATGTTTCAAATCGGCCTTAGAAATGCTGAAATGAATATGCTACAGTACTATAGATATTTGGAAATTATAGATTATGTAAATGTTGGGTACTGTAAGTGTATTGCCTAATGTTACAGTAAAACTGTGTAATCTGTCTTTAGATTACACAGTTTTACTGTAACATTAGGCAATACACTTACAGTACCCAACATTTACATAATCTATAATTTCCAAATATCCATCATATATGTAATCAAGTGAAGGATCGATGAAGACATCCTCTACAATCATTTAGGCAAATTAGGTATAGTTTTTATTTTTCAGATATAATTGTAACATATACTTTCTATAATGAAATGTAACTAAATGAGGACAAAACATAACATTTAGTGCACACATTACAGTAAATTACTGTAATTTGGATCAACCCTGTCCTGAGCATTTGGCCATAGATTCTCGTCCACATCACAATGAATGTTACAGTATATAGTGGCCAATTGTGGTTACCACTATCTGAAATCAATTAGCTATTACGAGTATTCATCATGTGTGGTAATTTACGTAAATAATCATACAAACACACATTTTATTTCTGTAGTTCTCAAAATCCATATTGCTGAAATGAAAATCTATACGTTTACCAAATGATTAATTGGTTAACCATTAAGATCTGTTGGATTAAATAATAGACAAAAGCATTAAACTGAACAAAAAAAGATGCAAATCAAAAGTTTGATAGTAAGAGCTTTATGAAAGGCAGTTACATGATGAAATGTTTGAAAAAAGTGCACTTTTGATGATCTGTTGTGATATTAGCACTAAGAGTTTCGAAAATGTACACCTTACTTGTGAAAATAGTACCAAAGCGAATAAAAAATACTGTATATGTAATGACTGCACACAGTATGTGAAAAATACAGTAAAAGCAGTCATATACTGTAGAGAGCCCTCCCATCCACTTCCGGCTCATGGGACCTTATTTCGGGGAAAAAAAAATATGTATGGTATGCTTTTTATTCCATATGAACTTTGCCTTGAATTACACATATGATGTTTGTCAATTTAAAAGATAATTATGAAAGTCAAGACAGTCGCAGTTTGTCATAAACAGAAGAGTAACATTTAGTTTTATGTAAAAATCGATCGATGAACCACACCTCCTGGGAAGCGAAACAACGAGCGAGATCCATTCCTCGTGTGTGTGTGCAGTCTGGTACAAAACACTCGTAACGTTACGATTATAACGGAAGACTGTAGAAACAATGACAGACGTTATAGCTTCAGTAAAGTTAGCTTCATTCATTGAGAGAAAATGTGCGCCTTTGGGGTTTGTAGTCTTTGTAGTTACGTCTTTTTATACCTCAACAGTTTTACATCAAACTGCGACTTTCTTGACTTTAAAATGTCTCTTTTAAATTGACAGACATCATATGTGGTGGCACAATTCAAACCAGATCAAAATATTTGCTGTCTCTCGCCATTAACAGTATTTTTCTGAAATAAGGTCCCATGATGGTCGACTGGAAGGGGAGGGACTTAGACTCTCTAGTGTGTAGTTAAAAATAACAGTTTTCTATTTGAATATATTTTAAAATATAATTTATTCCAATGATGAAAAGCTGAATTTTCCACACTCTTACAAAAAAGGGTTCATTGGGGTTCTATATATGAAGCATAGGGTTCTTTACTCAATTCCAAAGAAACTTTTTGTTACAGTGGAGGCTCCCGCTCTGTCTCCTCTCCGCCACCAGAGGGAGCCTTCACCAGAGTACTGATCATTGGCTACAAACTCAAATTCCCATCATGCCGCTTACCTGGGACTGATTGCGTCACACACCTGCACGCCATTAACACACACACATAAAAGCCACGTCCACACACCACACCAGTGCGAAGTCTTGATTTGCCCCGGTGATCATTTCTGAGCGTTTGTATCCTGATTCTGGTTTTCTGGTTTTGGACTTTGGACTGTTTGATTCTCCTTCGACTGATATCTGCCTGGCCTGAACTTGGACTGTTTATTGACTACGATTATTGCTGCCTGCCCTGATCTCTGCCTGTCTCCTGTTTATCCTGTTGTCTGATCTGCATTGCCCTGTCTGCCTCGTTTTGACCCTGCCTGTACGACCTTGTTTAATAAAAGCTGCAAATGGATTCCTCTGTGCATCGTGAATCATTACAGAAGACTTCGCCACTAAACAATCCAGCAGCCGTCATGGAACTCACGTCTGAACTCACCTCCCAAGCTTCTCGTTTGGATTTACATCACCATCAGCTCAGTCACCTGACCACGCTCACTGAACAGCTCGTACAGGGTATGCAGGAGCTTCGCACTGCTGTGGGTATTGTGCCTAGCGCACCTGCTACACCAACACCACCACCGAGTGTTCCCACCGAAACCGTGAGTACAGCAGTAAATCCCCGACTCGCATTTCCTGACAAATTCGACGGTAATCCGACTAAATGCAAGGGATTTCTTTTGCAATGCACACTCTTCGTCGACCAGCAACCGACATTGTACTCCACTCAAGCCAGTCGCATTGCATTTGTTTGTTCCCTGCTCACGGGCAAAGCATTGGAGTGGGCTACAGCAGTCTGGAAACCAGAGGGGTCTTCATTCACCACATTTCAAGAATTCCTTCAACAGTTTCGTCAAGTCTTCGAACACTCTTCTGAGAAAGGGAGCGCTGGAGAGCAGCTTCTAAATCTCACCCAGGGAAGGAGTACCGCCGCCGAGTATGCACTCACGTTTCGCACCCTCGCTGCACAGACGAACTGGGTCGAAGACACATTAAAGACGCTGTTCAGGAAGGGACTCTCTATTGAACTTCAATCTGAATTAGCCTGTCGAGATGAAGGAAAGAGCTTGAACGAGTATGTAAGTCTGGCCATTCAAGTCGATAATCTCGTGCGTTCCAGACGCATCACCAGGGCACCTATCCGTCAATCACTCGAGGCAGCTCCCGCTCACGAACCTATGCAGATCGGGTTCACGCACATCACTCCAGAAGAACGGGAACGCAGACTGCAACACCGTCTCTGTATGTACTGTGGTCAATCCGGCCATATGAAGCTCTCCTGTCCAGTCCGACCTCCAACTCGCACTCTTGCGGTGAGTTCTGTAAATCAATATCAAAGATCTCCATCCAGTTTCACTCTCCCCATTCGTTTCACTATACAAAACCAATGTATTGAAGCCACAGCCCTCATAGACTCTGGAGCCGCTGGAAATTTCATTTCTCAAACATTCGCCAATCAGATCAAACTCAAACTTAATCCTTGTCACTCTTTCTTGTCAGTGGAGGCGCTAGATGGTCATCCCATTGGAGACGGCAAAATCCAGTTCGAAACGGAGAAGGTTCAAATGCAGATCGGTTCTCTTCATTCTGAGCAAATCAAATTTTATGTCATTCACGCTCCACATCACTCCATCATCCTCGGCCACCCTTGGTTGCACACTCACAATCCACACATTTCCTGGAAGGAGGGACAAATCATTCGTTGGAGTGAAGCCTGTAACAACCATTGTTTGTCTAAAGTCAAAAGAGTAACCTGTTCCAAACCAGAACCAGACACCCAAAACCATGAGCTAGGAGAGCTACCGGCAGTTTATTCCGACCTCACAGAAGCCTTCAGTAAAGAAAAAGCTTCTCAACTTCCCGAACATCGTCCAACGGACTGTGCCATTGAGTTAATGCCCGGCGCCACACCCCCTAAAGGCAGAATCTTTCCCCTATCAAAGCCTGAGTCTGAAGCCATGAAAAAGTACATTGAAGAAGAGACAGCCAAAGGGTTCATTCGACCTTCCACCTCACCTGCCGCTGCAGGGTTTTTCTTCGTCAAGAAAAAGGATGGGGGACTCAGGCCTTGCATTGACTATCGCGGGTTAAACGATATCACCATCAAGTATCGTTATCCCTTACCTCTGGTGCCAGCCGCACTGGAACAGCTGAGACAGGCGCAATATTACACCAAGCTCGATCTACGCAATGCATATAACCTGATCCGCATTCGAGAGGGGGATGAATGGAAAACAGCCTTCTCCACCACTAGTGGGCACTATGAATATCTGGTCATGCCTTTCGGCTTATCTAACAGTCCTTCCGTCTTTCAGGCCTTTATGAACGATGTGTTTCGTGACATGCTGGACAAATGGGTAATCGTGTACATCGATGACATCCTGATTTACTCAAACTCACTGGAGGAACACATCCAACACGTCAGATCCGTACTTCAACGCTTAATTCAGTTCCAGTTGTATGCCAAGATCGAGAAGTGTGAGTTTCATCAAACTAGCGTTTCATTTCTGGGTTACATCATCAGTCAGGAAGGAGTGGCCATGGACGACAAGAAGGTGAAAGGAGTGCTGGATTGGCCATTACCTCAGACAGTCAAAGAATTACAGAGATTCCTGGGATTTGCTAACTTTTATCGAAGATTTATTAGAAACTTCAGTCTCATTGCCGCTCCATTAACAGCTTTAACCAAACGTCATGGCTCTCGAATTGCCTGGAACCCCGAAGCACAGCAGGCTTTTCAGGAGTTGAAAACCCGATTCACTACTGCACCCATCCTACGTCATCCCGATCCAGAGCGTCAGTTCATTGTGGAGGTAGATGCTTCGAACACAGGAGTGGGGGCCATATTATCTCAACGACAGGGAAACCCAGCCAAAATGTACCCGTGTGCTTTCTTCTCCCGCAAGCTTTCTCCAGCCGAGCGGAATTATGATGTGGGGAATCGCGAACTGCTAGCTATGAAACTGGCTCTAGAGGAATGGCGACACTGGCTGGAGGGAGCTTCAGAACCATTCATCATTCTCACAGACCATAAAAACCTTGAGTATCTCCGATCCGCCAAACGCCTCAATCCTCGTCAAGCAAGATGGGCACTGTTTTTTACACGTTTCAACTTCACTGTCACTTACCGTCCAGGCACCAAGAATGTCAAAGCCGATGCCCTTTCTCGCCAAACAGAAGAAACAGTCCACAAAGATAATCCCGAGAATATCATCCACGAGAACCTCTTAGTAGCTCCAGTCCAGTGGGACATCATAACCGAAATCCAACAGGCCAACCTTCAGACTCCAACCCCCAGCAACTGTCCAGCCAATCTCCTCTTTGTCCCTGAAGCACTACGCTCTCGCATCATCGATCAGGTCCACTCCACTCCTAGCTCCGGTCATCCTGGTATCTCTGCCACAATTCAATTACTACAGAATCGATTTTGGTGGCCCACTCTCTCATCCGACACCATCAAACATGTCCAGAACTGTATCAATTGTCAAACTTCCAAATCCACCCGTAAACTACCAGCAGGCCTTCTATGTCCCCTTCCAACACCTCAACGACCCTGGTCACACATTGCCGTAGACTTCATCACAGATCTCCCCAATTCTCAAGGACACACGACAATTCTCACAATAGTGGATAGATTCTCCAAAGCCTGCCGTCTCATTCCCCTCACTAAACTTCCCACTGCCTTCGAAACAGCTGAACTCCTCTGCAACCAAGTTTTCAGATTTTACGGACTACCTGAAGATATAGTATCTGACAGAGGACCTCAGTTTACTTCCAGAGTCTGGTCCGCATTCTTCAAACATTTAAACGTAAACATCAGCCTCACTTCCGGTTATCACCCTCAGTCCAATGGTCAGACCGAACGTCTAAATCAAGACATCATCCGCTTTCTAAGAACATACTGCCAGCAACATCAACAGGATTGGAGCAGATATTTATTCTGGGCTGAGTATGCTCAGAATTCGTTGGTCAAACCTGCTACTGGTATCACTCCCTTCAAATGTATACTGGGTTTTCAGCCTCCTCTCTTCCCATGGTCCGGTGAACCCACTGAACTCCCATCAGTCACAGAATGGCTACACAAAAGTGAAGAGGTTTGGGACCAAGCACACACTCATCTGAGGCATGCTGTCAGGCGTCAGGAACACCAGGCCAACCGTCGTCGTCGCCCAGCTCCAGAATACCAGAGTGGTCAATGGGTATGGCTATCAACCAGAGACTTACGCCTCAAACTTCCATGTCGCAAACTCAGTCCCAGGTATGTTGGTCCGTTCCAAATTATAAGACAAATATCACCTGTTTCATTTCGTTTAGACCTGCCCGCTAACTATCGTATCTCTCCCACTTTTCATGTTTCCCTGTTAAAACCCGCTGGTGGTCCGAGGGGAGAGACGGAGGAGGGGGCCGCCTCTCAGGGCCCTCCTGCCTTTCTGGTTGACGGCGAGGAGGCCTACAGAGTGCACAAGTTGCTGGATTCCAGACGTCGGGGTAACATGCTCCAATATCTGGTCGATTGGGAGGGGTACGGTCCGGAGGAACAGTCCTGGGTCAATTCAAGGGATATCCTAGACCCCACTCTCACTGAAGAGTTCCATAGGACATACCCGGAGAAACCGGCCCCTCGACCCCGTGGGAGACCCCGACGACAACCGCCTCCTCGCGTCAGGAGCCGCTCGCAGGGGGGGGGCTCTGTTACAGTGGAGGCTCCCGCTCTGTCTCCTCTCCGCCACCAGAGGGAGCCTTCACCAGAGTACTGATCATTGGCTACAAACTCAAATTCCCATCATGCCGCTTACCTGGGACTGATTGCGTCACACACCTGCACGCCATTAACACACACACATAAAAGCCACGTCCACACACCACACCAGTGCGAAGTCTTGATTTGCCCCGGTGATCATTTCTGAGCGTTTGTATCCTGATTCTGGTTTTCTGGTTTTGGACTTTGGACTGTTTGATTCTCCTTCGACTGATATCTGCCTGGCCTGAACTTGGACTGTTTATTGACTACGATTATTGCTGCCTGCCCTGATCTCTGCCTGTCTCCTGTTTATCCTGTTGTCTGATCTGCATTGCCCTGTCTGCCTCGTTTTGACCCTGCCTGTACGACCTTGTTTAATAAAAGCTGCAAATGGATTCCTCTGTGCATCGTGAATCATTACACTTTTATGCTAAAAAAAAAGGTTCTATAATGACAAGAAAGAACACTTTTGGCACAACATTTCTTTATAGGCTATTATTCATTCATTTATTACATTATTCTGCAACATTTTTGTAGTTGTAATTAAATTAGTGTTTATTAAACTGTTAAAATATAACAGTACATTCCAAATACGTAGGGCTGGTTCTATATAGAACCTTTTCTTCTAAGAGTGCAGCATCATTACTCCAGTCTTCAGTGTCACATGATCCTTCAAAAATCATTTGAATATGCTGATTTGCTGCTCAAGAAACATTTCTTATGATTTGTGGAATACGTTCTATATAATGGAAAAATATCCACAAGTTTCCGAGGGGCGCTCCTGTAAAGAATAAAGTGGGTGAAACTTCCGGTGAGGCGGCGGAAGTAGCATTCCTATGGTATTTTGTGTGTTAGTTAGCGAAGAGGCAAGCTGTTTTTCGGAGAATTATTTTACTATTTAAAGACGCAAATCTTTATGAGAGATGTCGTTACGGAGCTCAGGGACAACGTGCCGTTCGCGGTTGTGTGTATAACCGGACTAAACTAATTCAGTGGCTTAAACGTGATTGTTTTGAACATAAGCTGAAAACGAAATCAGAGTGATCCTGCCAACGACTGTAGTTTCCATCACCTCCCAAAAGACGACGAATCTTCCTGTGTACATTAGTTTAAATTCTTAATATTCTATAAACTCTATCAGCATGTGTTTGGCTGTTCGCTACTGATGTTACACCTAAACTCACGATCAAAGCCTGTTAGGCCAAATGTGCCACTTAACTAGCACATTCATTTATAATTTTGAATAAACTCCAAAGCACATCAATGACTAAGTGTGTATTTTTTATTTTAATTGTTTGTCAGCTCGCACAACTGTCTGTCGCCATGCCTTGATGACTATTGATGATTAATAATGTTATTATAATACTCCCAATCAACTACTGCGGAGGGTAAAGGTACTGTTATTTCACCCTTTTTAATTTCGTCGAGGTTGTGTTCCCACATCGTTAGCTAGTTTGGATCGCTATAACTTGAATGGCGTGATCGTGAACGAGTGTCAAGCATGTCAAGTCGCGTTTTGTTTACTTCGAACCGGAAGTCGCGCCCACTTTTGACACAAGGCCTCATGGGGCGTAGGAAACTTGTGGATACAGTCGTGGTTAAAGGTTTCCATACACCTTGCAGATTCTGATAAGACGGATCATAGAAAATGCGCGCTATTTTTTATTTAGTATTTTCACAAATAAACATTGATCAGCGAACATAAACATAAGCTAAACCGAACAAGAAAAAACAACTTTCAGAAGCTCAAACGTGCTGCGTAACACGAGAATGAACCTCATTGGTTCTCGCGCATCAAGCGAACATGCTTGAGCTTTCGTTTACTACAACTGATGTGTGAGTTGAGGAATGAATCTATGTGAATAAAAGCTTATATTCAGTCTGTTCATCATATAAAGCGATCGAGTCTCTTCGGAATATTTGGACTAAGCCGCTCAATTCATTTGGATTCGATTCGCAATTGCGTCAACTTGCGTCAAAGTGGTAGTTGAGTAGCTGTCAATGGAGGGACAGAAAGCTCTCAGATTTCGTCAAAAAAGATCTTCATACACTCTTAAAAGAAAAGGTTCTATATAGAACCTTAAAAGGTTCTAAAGTGCAACGTATTTGGAACCCCTAAAATGCAATGCATGTGAATGATCACAAAATTCAAGATATGGGGGTTAAAAAAATATAATCAATATCACACGAAGAGTGCCATTTCAGTTTTTATCCTCCTAAAATCTGCATGATTAAAATGGGATATTAAGTTACTACAGCAGTTTAATAAACAATAATTTAATTACAACTACAAAATGTTGCAGAATAATGTAATATACGAATGAATAATAGCCTTTAAAGAACCTTTGTGCCAAAAGTGTTCTTTCTTGTCATTATTTTAGCATAAAATGTCCTTTGGAGTTGACTAAAGAACCCTATGCTACATATATAGAACCCTTTTTTCTAAGAGTGTATGTGTTCTGAAGATGAACGAAAGTCTTATGGGTTTGGGACGACATGAGGCACAAACACCCCCCCCCCCCCAGATTTGTGCATTTGTGAATGCATTCCATAGGTGAACACTGTTGTGTGTGTGTGTGAGAAACTGGAAAGGTTGTCTAATTTCTGCTATATAATATTGATGTCTTCACTTTGAGCACACAGACGGGGCATGATCTTGTGTTTATAATTCATGTGTGAGTTTCTCACACAGCCTCTCCTCTCCCCATTATGAGGCTCTCATCAATATTTCACCGCTGGAGAGGGTTAAAAGACGTGTGTGAGTGTGTTTGTGGAAGGATCCATTTGAATGCACAGTCACAAAGCCTCTGCGGAGTGTTTCAGCACCACATGTGCCGGACAGCTCCCCTGTGACGCCACTACAGCCTTGATTTACTGGGCCAGAAGAACTCCTGAAGAGTGCTGTGTGTGTGTGCGTGCGCACGTGCGTGTGTCCGAGCACGTGTTCTTGAGTACGTATGAACGTGTGCAAGCTCTTTAGGTTAATTTTGCTAATTGAAAATCATTGAGTAAGCTCTATTACGGTAAGCTAAATGACGAGAAACCATTCAAAACTCATAACGAACGTAAATGTGTAGTTGGTTCTGACAGACTAATCATGGCATTTCTTGGTCAAATATATTATTTAATGACCACTATACATAATTAAATAAAGTATAATTGTTCCAAGTAATTGTTTCCCCCGTGGCTGCGCTACTGTTTCATTCATTCCACACTCTCATAATGTAATTTCAACTCAAACCAATATTTCACGTCCATTCATTTATTTGGTAAGCATCTGCATAAGAAGCAAGATGATGTACAGCCACCCAGTCATCATCACAAAGCCATTATTTAATTTGTCTGACAATACCCAAGAGTGGATATGTGTGTATCGGAGGAGAATTCTGTCATTT
The DNA here is from genome assembly GCA_038021265.1 of Cyprinella venusta. NCBI lineage: Eukaryota > Metazoa > Chordata > Actinopteri > Cypriniformes > Leuciscidae > Cyprinella > Cyprinella venusta. Next base: position 34,122,282 of record CM075870.1, on the reverse strand, counting down.
GCCAAGAGCATTTTTAACAAAATTATAGCTTGACTGGAAATGACTTTTATTTTGTAGTGGGTATCTTGCCAATACTTTCAGTATAAAGTAGGGCTGTGAAATCGCAATTAATTGCATCCAAAATAAAAGTTTGTGTTTACATAATATATGTGTCTGTGGTGTGTATGATTATTTTGTATATATAAATACACACATTTGCATGTATATATTTAAGAAAAATGTGTTATTAATATATAAAATATTTATATTTATGTATAATATTAATTTTGTAGAAATATATATTAAGTATGTACATGCAAATATTTCTTAAATATATACATGCATGTGTGTGTATTTATATATACAAAATAATTATGCAAACTACACACACACATATATATATATATATATATATATATATATATATATTTTATGTAAACACAAACTTTTATTTTGGATGCGATTAATCGTGATTAATCATTTAACAGCCCTAGTAAAATCTATCAAATGTGTTATGTTGTAAATTATTCAAACAAAGAGTAAATAAATCATGAGCCAATAATAATTTAAATTATATAAATATTACACAAACAATATTTATCAAGTTAAAATTATTTCTACATTTTTAACATTTTAATATTACATTTTTACAAATATTACAGCATCATTTCCACCACAACGAACACCCAAACTGCCATTATTTTGTAAAGTAATGCTAAAATGTAAAATATATTTTTTAAATATAATTATATTTAATAGATACATAAACTGTTAGCTACTAAATTAATTAAAGTTAATAACAACAGACATTTTATTCTCAAAATTTTAAAATATTTCCATTTCAAAATGCTATTAAATACAATACCGTTTGAGATATGGTAAAAATTATTGTGATGTTTCAGAAGAAAAAAAATCAGATATTTAATTGAGTGTATTTAATATAAATAAATAGCTAGATATAAAATTAGCCTTACATTAGCAAGCCAATAAACATTATGTTTTAAACTCATAACCGTTCCATTAGAGAATGCTATTTTTACAACAAGTCATTTGAGATTTGGTGGAAACGATCATGATATAAAAAATAAAAAAATATTTTAAAAAAGAAGACAAATATGACTTATGAATATATGTCCACCATTGGACACTGTTGATGAAAAGTGTGTAGCCAAAACAACCTAAAGTTGAAGAAACACACATACGGTATAACATAATATAGCTAAATGTATGGTGTGCATGATATTTACTCGACATTTACTCAAAAATATTATAAAAGTAAAAAAAAGTCTGCATTTTAACCTAATATAGAACTAAAATAACCGTTAATCAGCAAACAATAATCACAAAATAGCCAAATACTGATCAATTAATCGGTTTGGTCAATATATCAGTCTACACAATAGACTCCAGTGGTCATCGATCCGACACACACACACACATTGCAGTATAACAGGGCGGTGGCCCTGCTGAAGTGAACCCTGATTGGTTCTGATTGGATCTGATTGTTTTGCACATGATAACCGAGTCGCAGCTTCGGATAAAATGGCAGGCGTGACAGTGGATGAGGCGTGACATTATAATCAGGAGCTATAGAACGGAGCAAACCCCTCTTCACATGTCTTTCTCCCTCGCTTCTTTTCTCTTTGACACGTTAATCACTGCAGAATGTCACGCTCCCCTTTCAGACAAAGGACAATCATTGCTGTGATAATTTGACCTCTCCTTCAATCAGTTTCACTGTAATTGCATCAGCCCGCGTCCCTGTGTCATATCTCTCCACGGCACTAATGAGAGACCGAGACCGAAAGAATACGGGAATAAGTTCGACTTCTGGCCCCCGAGGAGTTCCACTCGCATCATCTATTGTTCCTTTAATAAAGGACCATAAAAGGGTCGAAGCCTGATGGCAAAGGAACCACTTTTCATTCTTTGCCATCTTAAAAATAAAGGTTGTTTTTTTTTTGGAATTGATGGTTTCAAGAAGAATCATATGGAACCTTCCCACATTCCACAAAAGAAACCGAAAATTCCAAATTTCAATCTTAACCGTTCTATTTCATCAGAAACGTTGTTAAAAAAGGGCTTTAAGTGTGAAATACCGAACTTGTCCTTTAAAGGGGTCACGAACTGGCTTTTTAAATTTGATTATATTGTTGTCTAAGGTCAACTTATGACGTTCGCTTGGTTTTTGCATTCAAAAACATCAACATTAATACGTAATACGCTATTTTCAACCCTAGTTTTGAGCCTAGCAGAAAAACGCTCTATTTTTATGGGCGTCTCGCACTGAAGACTTGGAAGTAAACGCCCACTGCTGTGAGTGGAGAACAGTTTTGCATATTATAATGGTTTGAAAACGTCTAATGTTGTAAAGTGGCAACCGGAATGATTCGCCCATACACGTTCGACCCAGAGTCTGTGTGTTGCACAATTCCTGTCAGATCCAATATAGACGGCACAGCACCGTTCTTTACTCTTGATCGGTCTGCAAATCCAGTCTTGTTTACAGAACAATCCTCAGTGAAATGAAGCGAACGGACGACGATGTTACCCTCATCTGCTGGAACGTCATTAAAAATAAAGTTTATCCATGCAGTCCTATTGGAATCCAGAGGAAGCTTATGCAGCGACTGTCTTCTTCCACAATATTTTGTATTGCTCGGTAGATCGATCTGGTTTGTCATCACGAGGTAGGCATCTATGTTATTCAGGGTTCCTACAGGGTTCTTCAAGTTAAATTCAAGTCTTTTTAAGACCTTTTTAAGACCATTTATATAAAAAAATAATACCAATTTCCCGTCCCTACCAGCAAAGAAAAACAAAATCCACTTATTTTTCAAATGTGGAATGGGTAAAAGATGATAAGTCAAGCAGGTCAAATAAAAACCCTTCAGTAGGTCACAAGAAAGTTTGCCGAACAATGTTAAGTTGTGTTTTAACATTAGCTAAACACACACAGCACATCAGTTCTGACTGGATCAGAGTTCTGGATGGAAAAAAATGTCGTTGAAGAAAAGTTTATCATTATTTTCGTCAATGAAATTAACACTGACATACAGCACAATTTAAGACCCAGATATCAAAATTCAAGACTTTCTAAAGACTTTTTAAGGTATTATTTCCAAATTCATAAATTCAATGTTTTTAAGGCTTTTTAAGACCCTGTAGGAACCCTGGTTATTTAGCTATGCGAGTAATGCGCGAGTAAAACACATACGGTATAACATAATATAGCGAAATGTATGGTGTGCATGATATTTACTCGACATTTACTCAAAAATATTGTAAAAGTTAAAAAAAGTCTGCATTTTAACATAATATAGAACTAAAATAACCGTTAATCAGCAAACAATAATTACAAAATAGCCAAATACTGATCAATTAAACGGTGGGCGGGGCTAAACCGGCCGTGTTGAAGTAGGCGTCGATCTTCTTCTGCGGGGGTGGTGTTTTATCCTCTTCGTCGTCATAGTTCCCCACTTTTAAAAACGAGTCGTTTGCAGAGCCTGCTGTCAATAAAAGCTTTTATTGGACTAACAAGGACGTTTTCAGTTCTGAAAACTTACAGGATATTCTTGTAATATGATGACCTCTTAGATGTCAAAAGCTCGAAGAAAATTTGATTTCTCAGTTCATCACCCCTTTAAGAAAACATCTACTGGTGTTATAAAACACTGATCTGGTGTCAAATCTGAGAAAAAGGCCCAATCTGTCACGACGCACACACAAAAGGTTAGGAACCAAGTCCAGTGGTTTTATTGGAGCAATCCAAAATCGTAAGTCAACCAGGCAAGGTTCAAGATCTATAAAAAGCTGTCCAAAAACAAACCAGACAAGGGCCCTATTTTAACGATCTGAAACGCAAGTATCAATAACAGTAAAGTAACTTTGTGGGCGGGTCTTGGGTGCTGTTGCAATTTAACTGGCGGGATAAATGACTCTTGCGCCCGACGCAAATCTAAAAGGGGTTGGTCTGAAGTAGCCTCATTATTCATAGGTGTGGTTTGGGCGTAACGGAAACAAACCAATAAGAGCGTCATATCATATTCCCTTTAAGAGCGTGATGACGAGGTGCGCTTGTTCCATGGCGCAATACTATTATAACGGCGCATTTATCAGGCGCGCTTCACAGCCAATCAGGGCCGTAAAAGAAAGAGAAGTGACATTGGGGACGTCCTTCTAAAAAAGCACACTTTTCTCTGATTGGTCAGCTAGACAAGTGTGTTGTGATTGGTCAACAGCTTATGTGTTTGGGAAACACCATAACTGCGATTTTGAACACACGACTAACTCAACCAGGCCCCGCCCCTTTATTCTAAGTATGCCTTGGGCGGGAATTATTTAAATGAGGAAAATTGAGACGTTTTCGTTCCCGTAAGAAAACTATAGCAAGCAGAATACATACATGAACAGCAGAAATAACCCAGTGTGAGAGAGACAGAGAGAGAGAGAGATGGGAGGTTTCATCCACGCGGCCCCTGCTGTGCCACACCGGACACACAGATCAATTTAAATGATCTATGAGAGATATTAGTAATGACATTTATGAATACTTTATGGAATGTAGAAAATGTCATCATAAATTTTTATTCGGGCAAATGAGGCTGCGGGTAAAAGCAAACAGCATCAATGTTTGAGTACGGACACAAGGAAGAAAATGAGAGAAACTAAAGAGGAACGTCACACAGGCAACCCAAACACACAAACACACACACTCAATGATTCTGTATTATAAAAGATGTTTACATTTTGTGTGGCATCACTCTCAGAAAAAAAAGGTACAAAAGCTGTCACTGGGGCTGTTCAAAAGGTACACTTTTGTACCCAAAGGCTGCATATTGGTAGGTACCTTAGTGGTACATATTAGCACCTAAAATGTACATATTACCACCTAAAATCAACATATTTGCTCATAAAATTGACATATTAGCACCTAAAATGTACATATTAACACTTAAATTGTACTTATTAGGACCTAAAATGTACATATTAACACTTAAATTGTACTTATTAGGACCTAAAATGGACATATTAACACTTAAAATGTACATATTAGCACCTAAAATATACACATTAGCACCTAAAATGGACAAAAGTTTACCTTTTGAAAAGGTACAGCCCCAGTGACAGCTTTTGTACCTTTTTTTCTGAGAGTGATTTATACTGTATAAGGCTGTGCGTTGCAAATTTTACCATGGTTAAAGAGATGTTATTTGACACAACACAAAACCGTAGTAAACTCACTGTAATCTGTGGTTTCGCTTTTTATACATGCTTTCTACATCAATATGATGCTCAAAAAATATCCAGATTTATTTATGATAACCATGACAAGAAGCTATTTTTCCATTTTAATAAAGTCAATATTACCAGCTGTATAGGAGTTTTATTCGTTTACTGCATTAATATACACTCTTAGAAGAAATGGTTCTATTTAGAACCAGAAATGGTTCCATCCCCCGCTTCATATATGGAACTCCAAAATAGAACTATTTTTTTTTTTTTTTTGGTAAAAGGTTCTATTGGCCAAATACGGAACCCCAGGGTTCTATATAGAACCCTGAGGAACCCTTTTTTAAAGAGTGTATAGAACCTTTTAGGGGTTCCAAATAAGTAGCGCTGATAGAACCTTTTAAGGTTCTATATAGAACCTTTTCTTCGAAGAGTGTAGTCACAGATCTGCATTTCAGAGGGGATTGTTCAATCTGATTTTACAGACAAAACTATTCATTAAATGTGATTTAAGTAATGCATAATGTCCAGTCAGACGGTTATTAATGTAAAAGAAATGCACTGGAGTCTTGTATCACAGCTGACTTGTTTATCGCGTGCCTACTCACCAAATAAATAAATAAATGGGTGTGAAATATTGATTTCAGCTCAAATTACTTGACAATGGGAGAACAAACAAAACAATAAATAAACAAAAAAAGCCATGGAAATAGTGCAGCTATGTAAGAAAATCAGTTAACTGGGACAAATATGTATCCAATCCGATTTTACAGCCAAAACTATTCATTTTTATAAGTAATGGATAATGAACATTCAGCCCGTTATTAATGTAAAACATCACAGGCTGTACAATATCTTGTTAACTGCATCTAAATGAATAACTAAATTATTTAAAAATGTGAGAACAAAGCCACAAAGTAAATCAAATTGCATGGAACTATGTAGGAAATCTAATGCCTAAATGCTGCAATCGACCAATCAGAATCCAGCATTTCAGAGCACAGAGTCATAATTAGATGCAAAACCGGTTTGCTTCAATGTGCAAAATGTTCAGTAAGAAAATTGCTGTTTGTGTTCCTGTACACATAAACCACACACATGTGTGTAACCGGCTCAGAGTTCTCACTTTCCAGTGTGACAGCATGCTGTTATCCACAGGAACACACACACACATGCACATACACAGCTAAAAAATGATTTATCCCATTTTCCAACAGCAAAATGAAGCGTGTGTCCTGAATCCAGCACAGCAGGGAGGATGGAGGAGTCTGGTTCCTCCTGTACATCTGTGGGTCAGGTTTTTACTACATTGTGGGGCCCAAATGTCCCCATAAGGATAGTAACATCTGGAATCAACAAGCAACAATGGTCCCCATGAGGAAAATGGCTTAAATGCACATAATGAAAATCTATAAATGCACAAAGGTTAGTGTGAGGGTTAGTTTTAGTGTTATAGGGGATAGAAATGATCATTAGCACGGTTAAAAATCTATACAAAATCAAGTCAATGGAAAGTCCCAATCATGGTGGAAAGTGTCAGCACATTTCTTACAGAATTTCACTCAGAATCAGTGTTATTTTAGTATTATTGTGACTCAGTTTGGTTTTTAATATTTTCCATTTGACTTAATTTTAGTTAAAGTTGTAACATCTGTGTCTATATATATTTATATATATATATATATATATTTTTTTTTTTTAATCAAGTTTCAGTATCAAATATAACTGGACATGAAAAATGTTCCTTTGGCATATATAAATTATATAATCTAAATCATATAAATTACGCGATTAATTGTATCCAAAATAAAAGTTTAATAAATACACACACATGCTTGTATATGTTTAAGAAATATTTTCATGAATATATATATATTTATATATATTTTATTTTATATATAAATATTTTATATATAAATATTTTTTTTCAAAAATTTAAATAATAAATTATTATACAAAATAATTATACACAGTGCATCCACAAACACAAACTTTTATTTTGGATGTGATTAATCGCGATTAATCGTTTGACAGCCCGAATATATATATATATATATATATATATATATATATATATATATATATATATATATATTATATTATATATATATTATATTATATATATATATATATATTGTAATAATATACAGTATATATATATATATATATATATATATATATATATACTGTATATTATTACAATATGTAAGTATCAATAAATCAATCAACTTTATTTACATATAGCTCACTTAAAACAACCAAAGTTGACCAAGGTGCTTCACAAGTTAAAAACAACAACAATACACTACTCGCACAATAAAAATGCAGAAATAAAACATTATATTATACTATACAAGTTACAGTAATATCAATTATTAAGTTACCAGGAATGATAATAGATCTAACTCGAAGAGATATGTTTTCAGTAGTGATTTAAAACATTCAAGAGTTGGACAGTAAACATTTATTTTATTCCAAGTACAAACATTTTGGTTTTAGTTTTAGTGAATTTAAGAGAGCAAGAGAAACAGATAATCAGAAATATGTTGTTCTGGAAGAGGGAAACGCACTGTTGCCTGTTGTTTCACACTGGGTTTCCTTGGCAACCCTAAGCTGGATCCAGCCTTCCTTCATACCCTTCCCACAGGAGCCAAACACTTGCCAACAACCACATGCATCAAAAAGTGGCTTTGGTTAAAATATATATATATATATATATATATATATATATATATATATATATATATATATATATATATATATATAACTGACGAATTACCTGCAACTATGAATTGCAGAAATAATGCATTAAAACCACACATAAAATATACTTACTGATTTAAATAAACTACTAAAATTATATATATATATATATATATATATATATATATATATATATATATATATATATATATATATATATATATATATATATGTATTATGGTTTATTATACTCTGTAAACAACAGTAATCTAAAACCAGTCCTCATTCCAAAAACTGGAGGCGGTGCTCTAACTATTTTACATGTTTGGTGTAAAGCTTACCTGTAAATGTAGCTTAAAAGGTGTATTATTATTAAAGGGTTCATCCAAAAAATAAAAAAATATCCGGTGTACATGACTTTCATCTTTCAGCCAAAAACAGCCAGGAGTTATATTCAAGAATATCCTCTTCACTTTATAATGGGAGTGAATTGATTTTGAAGCCCAAAAAAGTGCATCCATCCATCATAAAAGTAATCCATATGACTCCAGGAGGTTAATAAAAGCCTTCTGAAGCGACATGCGTTTTTATAAGATAATAACATATCCACATTTAGGACTTTATAAACTATAATCACTGGCTTGCAATGGGCGTACGCAAGTCTCGTTCCGGCGGACTTCAGAGGGAGTAAATTATGGGATAATTTTTATTTTTATCTTTAATTTAATTTATTTTTTATTTTTATTTTATTTTATTTATTTTTTATTGTATTGTTTTTTATTTTTATTTTTATTTTATTTTTTTTTATTTATTTTTTTTATTTTTTTTTTATTATTATTTTTAGATTCATATAACTATGACTTTTGCCTCAATAGACTCCTGATTTATTGCTTATGAATAGTTAGTAAGGTAGTTGTTAAGTTTAGCTATCGGTAGGATGCAGAATAAGGCATTAATATGCTTTATAATAAACAGCCACTATGCTAGTAATATACAAGCTAGTCAACAGTGAGAATTGGTTTCCAAAATAAAGTGTTAGCGAAAACTTAACCTTTTATGACAATGTGCAAAGAGAAAATGAAAAATGAGCCAAAAGCACAAGGAATCTTTGTGAAAGCTGCTGAGCAATGACATGAAAAAGTAATGCATGTCCAGTAAAACTATTTAGCATTTAGCATATTCACCAGCATTATGGCATGCACTTTTTCATATCAGCATCTGTACATGCATTTATAGACCGTAGAAGTGAGCTAAATGAGAAGTTGATATGGATCATCCCTTCTTCAGCGAGCATCTCTCCCTTGGGTGTGTGTGTATTCTAGACTGGACTATTCCTCTGAGGCACGTTTGCATGGCGAGACATCGATGATTGGTGTTAAGGATGTAATTATGAAAAATGAATAATGGCTTGTCACTGATGCCCACCATGTCTGGAGATCATCAAGTACGGGTATATGCAAGCTATCAGAATACACAACGCATTCTCCGCGTGTGTGTGCGCAGTTAACAATAGTGACCTTTAACCTCCGCCAGGCGTATGATTGACAGTCTCGGCATGATCGTGCCATAACCTTATCCACAGTGTGTGTGTGTGTGTGGAGAGTTTAGCTGCCAATCAGTGGTCTAATGGAATCAGTGCTGCGTTTGAGATGCTCCTGTCAGTCGGGTAAACCGTCTGATCCGAATCCAGTGTGACGACCCTGAAGTGACCTCATTTAAACAGGAAATGGAATAGTCACCCACAGAATTTCTTTAAATTACAAAAATAAAAGAAAAAGAGGTGAGTTGAGGGTGGTTGCTAGGGTGTTGCTATTTAGGGGCTCTAAATTGTTTACATACAATAGGGGAGCGCGGTGCTAGTTGTAACACACTTGTTTTAAATACTTACACACTTGCTGGCATGACGAAACTTGGTGTATTTACTAGTTGCCATTTCAATGCTATATAGAGAAAAAATGCACCAAAATTCCGAAATCTTTGTAAGATATCACTGAACATTTATTTAACCATAGCAAAAGTAACTTTCTTATTTAAGTTAATTTTTCACCTCTAATTTTTTGTGTTTATTTAAAATTAGACAAATCTGGTGTTATTTTAATCTCCAATCTGTTGTTTAACAGTTGATACAGTTCTTTAATACTTCGCTAACTAGCAGAAGACACTAGCAGGGTTTAAATCCCAGTTGTGCTGTTGGGGCATGTTGTCACACTGCGTTACAGTGTGACTCTATTAGAAATATGCTATTATATTCTATACTTTTAGGAACTCTATTGAGAAAACAAGAGAAACATGTAAATAAAGACTTGGAGTCAATGTTCAGAAATTATTAGTAATTATTTTTGTTTTGAACTATGCTATGTACACTGTAGCTGGGTTTTCCGGTGTGTTTGTCATCAAACTCAAAAATTAGCATGTTTTTCATTATTAAAAAATGTCATTATTTTATATGAAAAAGTTAATAATTGTATTTTACAAAGAAAATATTTTGGTTTTTATTAGATCATTTTAAGCTGTCATATCGTGGTGTCACAATGTGCCCCTCACATTTTACAACGTACCCCACACAGCAAAATTCCTAGTGTTAAATTAACACTTCTGGGGTACATATAGGACCAAATTAACACTCCTGGAGTTAAATGGACCTACATATACACCAGGAGTGTTAATTTAACACTGGGAATTTTGCTGTGCACCAATGGGGCATGTTGTCACACTTCACTTCCATTCTTTCAGGCTAAATCAAGAAAAAAGTATACACTGTATTAATAAAACAAAACCACATAATTGTACTAGACACGTGGGAAATTAATGTGGGGGAAAAAATTATCTAAACCCTAAGTAGATTTACACAAATTAGCAAAGTCAAAAAGTGTTACGTTGTGCCCTGCTCTCTCCTATTATACGTTTGATATCATTGTAACATGTTTGAATGTGAAGTGCCTTGAAACATGCAGCATTATTCAATGTGTTGACGTAACTTCCACTGAAACAGGAAACCAAATATGGGACAGCTCCGCCCCTTTTTAAAAATAGCCAATAGCCTTTTCTTTATTTTGCAGCTCAGTCTATGACGGCCACAGTCTGATACATTCCCCTTTTAGATTTAATATGAAACTGTTACTAAAGCAAAACAGTTAACCCAATACATGCCGAGGATGTGATGTGTAGTTTGAAAAGTACGTAGTTTAAGTTGGTTTATCCGTGTTATGTTGCACTCGTCTGTTTAACCGTTTCTCCTCCTAATATCCATCATTTTGCTTTAAAATATAGAACTTTATGTAGAATTACAATGAATCCGATACGTTTTTAAGCCCGTGGCGACTCAATCACATGATCCGCTCTGTGTATCGTGTCTCTGGACCGACGTAACGTGTAACCAGACTTTATTCGCCGCAATCCTGTCTGAATCGCTCCCTATCCCCTATACAGTGCACTATATGCCATTCAAAATACAGAAAATAGTAAATGCATGAACAAGTGACCGATTTTAGATTTATAATGTAGGAGGCGGAGCTTCAGATTCTAGAGAGCATCTGATTGGACAGAAAATCTGATGAGAAGCTCTGATGTCATCAAAATCACTTTTAAATGTCACAAATTTCTTGTAAATGTGAATTGTGTCATTGTTTTGGAGCACACTACCTTATATATAGCATTAAAGCTAACACATTCATATTAAAAGCCAAAAAACGTACCTTTTGATATCATGCGGACCTTAAAGGGATATTTCACCCTAAACTGAATATTGGCATATTTACCCGCCCTTGTCATTTGCAAAACTGTATGACTTTCTGTATTTTGATATTTAAAAGAATGTTTGATTTTCACTTTTCAGAGTATTTGCTTTTGTCACCGTAAAAAAAATATTTTCAAGATTTGTTATCACAACATATTTTCTTTTGCCAAATCAACTTTATAATAATTTATTTAGTTGAGATAACTTATTATTTTGAGTTTCTGATGATTAAATTAATCTCCTTCTTTGTATTAACTCACTTTTTTCCAGTTCAATCAACTTAAAATTTTAAGGCAACCCAGGTTACTTACTTTTTTAAGTTAAACCAACATTTTTTTTTACAATGTAGTAATCACAACTTTTTTTTTTCTTTTGTCAGTTCAACTTAAATAATTTATTTAGTTCAGATAACATATAATTTTGAGTTTTTTAAACCAACAATATTTTTTTACAGTGCACTAAAGAGAGTGAGTCAGGTTTAAAACAACACGAGGGTGAGATAATGATCGTCTGATCTACAGTATTCCTTTCTAAATGTTTTACTCAGAGACTGTGTCGGTCATCTGCCAAGTTAGATTTAAGATGTATACACAAATAAGCAGGCAAACAAAGAAATGGCCATCCTTTATGCTCCGGCGAGGAACTGCAGACGTTTCATTAGTCTGGGATAAAAGAGCGGCAAGATTTTGACGGACATCTGCGATTCATTTGCTTTCACACAGTTGTCATAAATTACCATCGTTATCAGCCGTCAGCTCTTCCCCGGACTGAAATAAACGGGTCTGTCAGCGCGTTACATGCTGATGACACAGTATGCAACAGAATTCAAACACACACACACACACACACATCAGAATGAACTGGGTTCAATTCCCTCTCCACAGTTATTAGAGGTGCATGTTAAAAGAAACTACTGTGTGTTTTGCAGAATAGTTAACACTTCTACTGCAATATTCCATGAACTATTACAAGTATGAGATTACAAGTATCATTAAAGGGGTAGTTCACTTTGAAATTAAGTTTTGTTTCCACAGTAGTTTCAATTTTGATATTTTTAGGTCAAACCGTTCTTGTCTTTCAGTCATATAATGGAGGTCTATGGTCACCACCTCAAAGAGCATGCACAGAGAAGTCCAAATTAAACATGATTTAATGTCTAGTAAATGTAAGTACACATTGATGGCCTAAGACACGAAACGAGCGGTTTGTGTGAGAAAACAAACAGTATTTATATAGTTTTTACCTCTTGTAACCACAGCCACGTCAAAGTGATCCGAGAGCGCGGGCACTTCGGTTTGCGCAAGTGTTGAAAGTGATCTAAATATGGTTAAAAAAAAAATCAACGTTGTCTGTTGATATATAGAAATCATCTTCCATTGTGATTTCCTGTATATCTAAATATATTTAGATCTTCAGAGTGAAGGGTAACACTTCTGAAATCTCTGTGTAAATAATGAGTCACGTATACACGCCGTAGCTTGTAGTTACAAGAGGTAAAAATGATAAACACTGTTCGTTTTCTCACACAAACTGCTCGTTTCGTGTCTTAGACCATCAATGTGTACTTACATTAAGCCATTAAATGTTTAATTTGGACTTCTCTGTGCATGCTCTTTGAGGTGGTGACCATAGACCTCCATTATATGACTGACAGACAAGAACGCTTTGACCTAAAAATATCAAAATTGAAACTACTGCGGAAACAAACTGCGGATGCCCTTGTGGTAAGCTAAAACATACCAAAAATTAATTTCAAAGTGAACTATCCCTTTAATAAGGAGTAGTGGTTAACTTTTCATATATATTTGGTATTTCGTAGTACTACATAAAAAAAACGAAGCCTTGCGAGATGTTAAAAACACACGAATAGCCGTCTATCACAGTATCAGTATGAAGAGATCACGCTCGCAGTTCCACATCTCCGCGTTCGTAATCCCTGGAGATCCTTGTCACTGTAGCGCTGAGATCTGATCTTAAAAATATATATAACAACCCTGCTTCTCTTTCAGGAAACCCCGCCATGATAACGACACTCACTGCTGTCTGTGGTGTGAGAGAGACAGATGACAACCGCTGAAAACCATCCAATTACAGTCCAGTGCTGCTATCACAGATCCATTACTGCCTTATCATGGTGTGTGTGTGATAGCAGACACACAGCAGGGGAAAGTGTGTGTTTGTATAAAGGGCAACAAGACCATGCATGAATGTGTGTGTGTATAGCAGACACACACTCTCTGTCTCGCTCTACTCCGGTGTTTGTTTAGACATATCACAAATCAACACAATGAACACCTTCTGCTTCCTTACTACAAACCAGATTATACCGTATATGAAAAAGCTTCGTCAGTCATTCTTTTAGACGTTTAGGCTTCATTCACTTCACAAGGATGAAATTCACGAGCTGGTGCCGACGTGAATAAATAAAAGCAAGGAAAATGAATGAATGAATGAATGAATGAGCAAAACATTTTACTAAATTGTACTACATTCATTTAAAATTTTAGAATTTGTCATTACACATGGAAACTCTATGACCCTTTTTTTTCAAGGTTTCAGGTTAAAATTAAAAATTAGGGCTGATTAATCGCGATTAATCGCATCCAAAATAAAAGTTTGTGTTTACATAATATTTGTGGGTGCACTGTGTATAATTATTTTGTATATATATATATATATATAAAACACACATGCATGTATATTTAAGAAAAAAATATTATTTATTTATAAAATATTTGAATTTATATTAGAGCTGTCAAACGATTAATCGCGATTAATCGCATCCAAAATAAAAGTTTGTGTTTACATAATATATGTGGGTGTAGTCTGTATAATTATTTTGTATATATAAATACACTCATATGCATGTATATATTTAAGAAAAATGTGTTCTTAATACATCAAATATTTATATTTAAACATAATAATTATGTATAAATATATATAAAGTATATACTTTCAGATTTTTCTTAAATATATACATGCATGTGTGTGTATTTATATATACAAAATAATTATACACACCATGCCCACATATATTATGTAAACACAAACTTTTATTTTGCATGCGATTAATCGCAATTAATCGTTTGACAGCCCTAATTTATATATAATATAAATATATAATATAAATATATATAATATAAATTATATATATTTTATAAATTATATATAATATAAATATAAATTACATTTAAATCTAAATACAAAATATACATGAAAATATTTCTTAAATATATGCAAGCATGTGTGTGTATTTATATATCTAAAATAATTATACACAGTGCCCCCACAAATATAATGTAAACACAAACTTTTATTTTGGATGCGATTAATCGTTTTGACAGCCCTATTAAAAATATAACTTTTTTCAATCGCTGCGCGACAAAGCGAGATTTTTTTTCCCATCGCCCCACGATGAAACGAACCGTCGAATTAGATTTGAGCTATACAGCTCTATCATTTCTATTTATTTTCCACTGAATTATGTGATCTGAAGTGCTTCCATGTGTGTCTGTTATTATGAGTCGGAGAGCTCAATTCGCTCTAGAGCTGTCAATCATATCAGATGATCATAACTCCAGCCCTTCCGAATAATGACATTGTGTTCATTTCCTCGTTCTGAGTTCCACACGTTCCGCACATAAACAGAGAGAAACGTTTCAACAGATGAAACATGAAGGCAAATAAATAAATGATCATGGCAATATATGTGTGTTTTTCATGCAGGGTATTTTTATAACAATAAAAAAATGTCAAATGAGAAAACCAACAAGATGCGTACACTGTGACATCCCATTACAGGTTCTTTAGATCGGTATTTTAAAGGAGTAGTTCACTTTTGAAAAAAACTTTTGCTGATAATTTAGAAAGAAGTTGAAAAAGAAATTGAGGAAAACATTCCAGGATTTTTCTCCATATAATGGACTTCAATGGGAACCAAACTGTTCAAGGTCCAAAAGACAGTTTCAGTGCAAACCGCAAACTGTTCAAAGGGCTTTAAATGATTCCAGACGATGAATAAGGGTCTTATCAAGCGAAACGATCACTCATTTAATAAAAAAAAATAACAAAGTTTAAGTTTTATAAGCTCAAACGCTCGCCTTGCTCTGTTCTGTGATGCACGTTCGTGACTCTCCTGTTCGAACTCTTTCATCAAAATGAACAAATCTTTTTCTGAGTCAATTTATTAATTTGTTCATTAAATGAACCAAATGACACAGAAAAAGATTTGATCGTTTTTCTTGATAAGACCCTTATTCATTGTCTGGAATCGTTTAAAGCCCTTTGAACAGTTTGCAGTTTGCACTGAAACTCTCATTTGGACCTTGAACCGTTTGGACCCCATTGAAGTCCATTATATGGAGTCCATTATGTATCAAAAACCTTAATTTCTTTTCGACTGAAGAAAGAAAGACATAAACGACATGGATGACATCTTGGTTTCAAGGTTTTTGAGGAAAACATTCCAGGATTTTATCCATATAATGGACTTCAATGGGGTCCAAACGGTTCAAGGTCCAAATGAGAGTTTCAGTGCAGCTTCAAAGGGCTTTAAACGACACCAGACGATGAATAAGGGTCTTATTTAGTGAAACGAGCGGTCATTTAATAAATTAATACAAAAAAGTTTAAGTTTTATAAGCACAAATGCTTGTCTTGCTCTGTTCTGTGATGCGCGTTCGTGACTCTCCTGTTCAAACTCGTTCCTCAAAATGAACAAACCTTTTTTTCCGAGTCATTTGGTTGATTCAACGAACAAAATGAAGACCGATCGTTTCGCTAGATAAAGCCCTTATTCATCATCTGGTGTCATTTAAAGCCCTTTGAATGTTTTCAATATAATCCTAATTTCTTTTCGACTGAAGAAAGAAAGACGTGGACATCTTGGATGACATGGGGGTGAGTAAATTATCAGCAAAAGCTTTTTCAAAAGTGAACTACCCCTTTAAGGCACCGGATCATAGATGTCTGAGCTAAAGGACAATTTAGAGCCTATATGCGGAAAATCACCAGATTGCATCACTTCTCAGACATTTCCGGACACTACAAGCACCAATTCAGCACATTCAAGTCCGACAACGTGTCTATAGTTCTTTGTGGGACTTAAAACGGTCCTCGAAACCCTTTCTGGTTGGAGCTGGAAGGCGCTCAGCTCTGAGATCTATAACGAGAGACAGACCGAGAGAATGTCAGAGAGATGTTTACAGAGGAAACATCGATCTTGTTGCCTTGACGACCGAATCTGCAAAGCTCCGGCGTTAGGATGTTTCAGCACTTGTTGCTGATTGTTATTCCTGTGCTTTTGCATTCAAGACACTGAAATGTTCCTGAAATATTTTGACATCCTGTCCACACACCAGGAATACAACCGACGGTGGCTATAAGAACACGATCTTTTCATAATCTGAGTACAATATCATTTCATTCATGTATGGTTGAGTTACATAACAGACATGATCGCTTTCTCTCTCTCTCTCCAGAGCAGATGGCACTGTGATATGATTTTAAGAGAAATAACTAATTAGATCCGGTAAACTGGGGATTTCACAATCTCTCCAAGAGCTAAACACATCACCATTAAACTCTCTCAATCTTTGTTCACTAGTTGAGTTAGAATTGCAGTCAATTGGTGGACATTGTTTCTGTTTCACTGATTTTGAAATTCAGCATAGTGATGGCGCTTCCACACACACACACACATCTCAGCCTATTGTGTAATTTGATGAGGAGAGCAGTGTCAACATTCAAACCCACAATGCATTCTGTTAACTCTGCCACTGCGTTAATCGATAATGTTATAAAATGGCCCTATGTGTGTGTGTGTAGCTCTGATAATGGCACACAGCTTCAATAAAAGCCAGAAATAGTGAACTGTACTCAAACTGACCTCAAACCAGTTCTGACTGCTCGGAGAGAGAGAGGATGTCAGGTGGTGGATGAGCATATGAACATGCATTACAGCAGAAATATGGCTCATGAAAAAACATCCTGCATTAATGTAAGTTATGAATATATTTGAATTGCATTTCAGAGACATTTGGGATGGACTATGCTTCTAGAACACTGACACACACACACACACACACACACAGCTGAATGCAACGTGAGTCTCTCAGACAGAATTAATGAGTTGTGTTTGCTAAAGCAAGCATCACTATAATAATGCTCATATTTAAACAAACCCCAAACCCTGAATATTAAAACTAGGGATGCACCGAATATTCGGCCGCCGAAAATTTTCGGCCGAAAATGGCCCAAAAGTGCATTTTCGGTTTTCGGCCGAAAGACTTTTATCACCGAAACAATACGGCCGAAATATTGTGATGACGCAAACAGAAACCGCGAGCCGCACGTGCTTGTCTGAAGCGACGTGTCTGAGGTGTGGACGCATCTCAGTGTATCTGAAGCCGCGAGGAGACGGAAGCCTTGTTTATCCACCTATATCTGCTCTAAACAATGCGCGCCGCCATGACGACCACTCCGGTTGCGTGCGGGTCTTGAACGGTGCACGCGCTGTCTGTGGAGACTCGCGCTACGGAGGCAGGCGAAAGTATAAACAAGGCAGCGCGAGTCTCCACAGACAGCGCACGCACAGCTCCAAACGGTCGAGGCGTTTATACTTGACGCGCTCTCCGTTGTACTATTCCTTGAAACGACAGTGGACGACTCAAAACTGTCCTCTAACCATTAGGAATCGGTGAGAAGAAGAAAGATAAACACATGCTAATGTTTATTTCTTTTAGTATTCCGCCACCAATACAAAAATAATCATGTAAAACCCAGGAAACCCTGAGATTATTACTTGTGACATTACAAAAAATGACCCGTTTTAAATACACGTTGATCTTTCCAGAGGTGGAGCGACCCTTTTACTATTTCAATTGTGAAAAGCCCTGATGTAAAAATGTAGTTATTTCTACAACTCAAAAGTGTCCATCTTCAATTCTCCCCCTCCTCTCTTCTGCTCTTTTCTTATCTCATCTCATCATCCTTTCTCTTTTCTTCTCCTCTGGTCTCCTCCCAGTCTTCAGTGATCTGTCGCTCTTATTCCTCTTTGTGTTTCTCTTCATCTCATGACACATCCTCTCTCTAAACTCAAACTCTCACTCGTCTCCTCCTCAGGCTATCTTCATGCTTAGCTCTCTCGCTCTGTCTCTCTCTCTCTGCACAGCAAACGCTTCACCCACGCAGGATTACTAAGCCCCTACACACACACACACACACACACACACACACACAAATACTCACGGTGCAGCCTGAAAACACACTCTTCAGAAGAGCTTCTTGAGTGGGGGCTGGAGAGTGTTGGAGGAAGTGTGAGGGAGACAGAACGAGTGAGAAAGTTTGTGAAAGAAAGAGAGAGTTAGACAAGACGAGAGAGAGAGAGAGAGAGAGAGTCTTCACTTCTTCATGGACTCACAGCAGTGAAATGCAGACACTACGTAAAACAGCCCATGTGTCACACACACCGTATACATGGATGCAAACATGCAGAGAACATAACTAGGGCCCTATAAAATCTGTTTTATTTTTTCCCAAATTTTGTTTTTTCCCTTTTAATTTTTGGGAATTCATTTTTTTTTTACCCATTACGGTCATTTTAGTTGTAAAAAGAGTGTGCTTTTAAAGTTAATGATTAAAATGTACACAAATAAAATAGGCATTTACTCTTAAAATGACATTAACTCTTACTTTTTAGCACAAATACTGCATGATGCAACTTAACAAGGCACTTTACACTCTCAGAAAAAAAGGTACAAAAGCTGTCACTGGGGCTGTACCTGTTCAAAAGGTACACTTTTGTACCCAAAGGCTGCATATACCTTTGTGGTACATATTAGCACCTAAAATGTCCATATTATGACCTAAAATGGGCATGTTAGCTCCTGAAATGGACATACCAGCACCTAAAATGGACATATTATCACCTAAAATGCACATATTAGCACCTAAAATGTACATATTACCACCTAAAATAACCATATTATGACCTAAAATGGACATATTAGCTCCTGAAATGACCATATTAGTACCTAAAATGTATATATTAACACTTAAAATGTAAAAATGTGTTTTCTTTAGCAAGAAAATGGGAAGACTAAAAACATGATTCAATTAACCAATTGATCCATATATAAGATATGGATTATAAGGCGCACTGGATTATAAGGCGCACTGTCGTTTTTAAAAAAAAATTAAGGACTTTTAAGTGCGCCTTATAGTGCGGAAAATACGGTACTCGAATCAATGACTGATATTAATAAAGATCCATTCTTAGATCATTAACTAAAAAAAGTTGGTTTAGCGTTTAGTTACTCTTTAATGGATGAAATAAGCTCATGCAATTATATGAACACGATCGAAGACGATGGAAAAACACACTGAGAGCATTCGCTTTAGTTTCTGCTCTGACAGCCGAACTTCGTCTTCAAACTAATCTCGGGTCTCCAGCCGACAGTTTAAACCCCGTCTGGCTAGAGCGCTTCCTATAATGTCTCTATAACACAACTGCAGGAAACATATCACACTGTGCAAGGGATTTCATTTCAAAATTCTTACGTATTGTACCTTTAACTGTAAATTTTCATTTACTCACCAAAAGCGATGTTCACTCGCATTTGCACCCTGGAGACAAGCCTTGAAAATATATGCCAATGATTTACTCGGTTGCATTAGCATAAAATCAGCATGTTCCAAAAGGTCTAATTTCTAACTGCAGCCTGTTTGAAGAGTTTCCAGATGGTTTGCTAAAACGATCTCCCCTTTTCCACGGGCCTGTTATGCATTATACCAACATCTGAACGTGTGAAACATAAAGATAACCTGTCAGGTGGTTTGAGCGGCAAATGTTCTGTTAGAAATCACACATGCATCTCAGCATGACACACTTTTCACACTTTTGACCAAAAAAAAAGTGTAGAGAAGAGCAAGGAGAGACACACACACACGACTGACGCACAAAGCGGATCCCCGTACAGGAACACAAAGCTTTAGCGTCTCCCCACAGACCCGAGACCAACTGTTCGCCGTCGCACTGATGCATTGTGGGAGGTGCTTCTATAAGGACAAACAACACCTCTATACCACACAATCTCACACATGCCTAAAAACAACTCCCAAAACAGCGGCACCGTTCAAAAATGAATTATGTAAAGTACTGACATATTCTCTTTTACTGATCTGACGCTTTCCCTCTCCGCTCTGAACGTGTTTGACTTCAGAGAAATTGCTCTGAATAAATGATTGTGTTTTCCTGAGATTGAACTCGCATGCCATTGAAACTATAGTGAAGTATTCGGTGTCCCTCACATGGACCTATATATCAAACTCTTATATCACGGTTACAAAATATACAACAATTTGAGGGATTTTTGCTATATTTTAATTCAGTAGCAATGGTTTATAACCACATGCTTGGTTTTGCATTATCCAGGAAATTATAAATCTTTATAATGAAAGGTGCTTGATTGTTGTTGTTGTTGTTTGTGTGTGTGTGTTTTTGAAAATCACAAGACATGATTATTCATACAAAATGAATCATAAGTCTGGCATGAGTAACAGCTTCACATTATGCAACACAAAAACAAATATCATAGAGACTTTATATTAGTTAGTTATTATATTATATTACTTTAATGTGTTTATTATATTGTATTATATTCAAATGTATTTATTATATTGTATTAATATTTAGGGGTGTCAAACAATTAATCGCGAATAATCACATCCAAAATAATATAATATATACACATATAATAATATAATATATATATATATATATATATATATATATATATATACACACACACACACACACACATGCTTGTATATTCAAGAAATATTTTAATGTATATATATATATATATATATATATATATATAAATAATATGTTTTCCTAAATACACATGCATGTGTGTATATATATATATATATATATATATAGTTATACACTGTGCACCTATATATATTATGTAAACACAAACTTTTATTTTGGATGCATATGGAAGCATTTAACAGCCCTAATTATATTATATTATATTATATTATATTATATTATTATATTATATTATATTATATTATATTATATTATATTATTATATTATATTATATTATATTATATTATATTTAGGGCTGTCAAAACGATTAATCGCGATTAATCGCATCCAAAATAAAAGTTTGTGTTTACATAATATATGTGGGGGCACTGTGTATAATTATTATATATATATATATATATATATATATATATATATATATATATATAAACACAAACACATGCTTGTATATATTTAAGAAATATTTTCATGTATATTCTGTATATAGATTTATATATAATTTATATTATATATAAATATAAATATTTTATATATAAATAATATTTTTTTTCTTAAATATATATGCATGTGTGTTTTTATATATATACAAAATAATTATACACAGTGCACCCACATATATTATGCAAACACAAACTTTTATTTTGGATGCGATTAATCGCGATTAATCGTTTTGACAGCCCTAATTATATTATAGAATTGGTTGTTTTAACTCAAAATTCTGATTGGATGAGTTATGTTCAAAAAATAAAATTAATTAACACAAATCTATAAATGAATAGATTACATTAATACTATACGAATAGCATATTAATAAATGCATTAATAATAAATGAATAAATAAATAAACTTGTTCTTTCTTTGTTTGCTAGAGTATGTTCCTCAATAAACACCATATCTAACATAAATATGGTATATACCCCATCCCTGTGTGTTTACCTGAATAAATTAAGATACATTTTTAAGTCAAAAGGCAGCAAACCATTTTGTGGTTCCAACTTGAAATCTCTGTAAATATTTAACACCATATCAATCATATCATCTTTAATATTCATATCTATCTCTGTATTCCCTGCCGTCCTCTTTAAAAAAAATCCCCACTGTGTCATCATCTTCAAATAACATTTAATCTTCAGCTCTCACACACACACTGTGCTGGTGAAACCAATCATCTCCACTGCATTCATGACAGCCAATCAGACGCAATCAAAGGGCTTCGCCGATTGGCCGAACTCAAAAGGCCCAGGGTGACGAAATAAATCACATTGGAAACAGACTGAAGCGTAAACTGTTAAGTGATGAATAAGAAATGGTATTTTAAACAAGACCACCTCGTCTGCGCCAACATCCGCTCCGCGGTTCTGGAAACACACCGTCTCTCTTCCATCAACAGTTTCATTTTCGCTCCTCATTCTTTTCGTTTCTTTCCTTTCATTAGCCATTCGTTTAATTAACGTCAGCAGCATGCTAAACACTCGTACATTAATGTGGATCTGTCTCTAACCTATACAGCGCCAATGTATTATTAAATGCAATTAATTTTGCATTACAAAATTACAGATGAATAAAACATTACAAGAGAAGAAGGAGAAATGGAGGATGGTGCAAGCGGCCAATTAATTCTGATTAAGCTGTCAGTCTTTCAGCACGGGGCCGACGAGATGAAAAAGGAAAAAATGCAATTAGAAATGAGAGGAATTCTGCCGAATATGGAAAGAGGGAGAGTCGAAGCGGCCTGCTGTAATCGAGGGCCAATTTAAATGAATATCTATTCAGGCCGCAGTATACACATCTCTTCCTCTCTGGACACACTGTATTAGCAGCTGATCTGATCTCTAATCACAGAACACACACAAACACGTACAATCGCTTCAAAAACAAGACTTTCCCTGTTTGTAGTCCATGCAACTCAGCTGCCAACCCAGGCTCATGAAATGATATTACATTGCTTCTTTCATGTTTTGCATCAGTAAGATGCCCAATGAGAGACACTGAAAAGCATGTTCAGTTTTCTCCAAAACCAGTGGTGGAATGTAACGAAGTACAAATACTTTGTTACTTCACTTAACTCTTTCCCCGCCAAACACGGAATTTTCCGTGTTTCAAGAAAAAACGCATCCCCGCCAAACACGGAATTTTCCGGGTTTCCGTGTTTTAGGTGGTATACGGTAAAGAAGGCCCGCGCACATGCTCTGAAAGAGTACGCAACTCTTTGATCAAAGAAACAGATTGCAATCGCGTCTCAAACGTGAAGTGGAGTTGTGAGAATGTAGCTCAAAATATCAATAATATCAGATATGTATAAAAGACAAATGCAGAGGTATATGGCATGGCTGATCAAGTGCTGGAGGTGTTGATGGTCTCGGAGTCCGATCACTATTTGATAATTCTGAATCTGATCGGGACGAAATAGTGAGTGAGAGAGATGCATGCATGTTGCATGCATGTTGCATGCATGTTGTGCATGCAGAGTTTGTGTAGGTAAGGGGTTGCGGAAGAAGACTGCAAAAGTTGTGGTGCTTTTGGCTTGCTTAGTTGGGGTTATTTAATATTTAATATTTAACAATAGATCTGTGTTGTACTTCTTTCATGTTATCATTGTTGCTTTGATGCAATCTGTGAAAAGCACTATATAAATAAATGTGATTTGACTTGACGTGCCCCCTTACATCCTGGGAAATGTTACTCTGTTTACCACTCAAAAGCAAATTACAGTTCCTAAATTTGATATATTTTACATTTATTTATTTTTTAAATTTATTTTGGAAAGTTTTATATATGAAGAAAACAACATCTGATTGTATTCTGCTGGAAAATGCACTTGTTTGATAAAAATGCCTTTTTCTCTGTTTTTTGTACAAAATGTTGTGTTTTTGACAAAACCTACATCCGTTCAAGTGGCAATAAAAAAAGAACAAATGAAGATAAAATAAAATAGTTTTTTTTGTCTAAAAGCAGAGGCTCAGATCTTTATTTTGATATATAGCTTCTTCATATATTCATGGAAGAAAATATTTAACGGGCCATTGAAATTTAACAAAAATCGTCAAAAACCCTGGCGGTGGCTGGCAACTTTTTTTAAAAACGCTGGCGGGGAAAGAGTTAAGTACATTTTTCAAGTATCTTTACTTTACTTAAGTAGAATAAACAGTGCCTACTTTTTACTTTTACTTCGTTACATTTTGCAGCAATATATAGGCTTTATGCAAAACTTACTTCCGCATTCTCTGTAAAACGGGTCTCATCGCTTCCGGTCCAGATCTTTTGTATGTGCTTCATGAAATTTTTTGCGGTTTTACTCAAGATAACTTAAAAGGAGCGATCAAAGATTAGCATAACCAATATCCCTCACATGTGCAGATTGATATTTAAACGTTTTATATTTTTTTTATTCTTCACAGTAATGTTTCTATATTTAAATGGAATAAAACGCCAATAACAAAGTGAAATAGGTAGGTTAGCTGATTACCTTACAAATCCATAGATATCGTAGTCAGTTCTTACGGCCGTTAACACTTTCTCTGACAAGCGGATGCAATGAGACCCGTTTTCAGGTTTGGTCACGTGACGCGCGGCATAAAGCCTATTATTCTACTTTCTACTCCGCTACATTTCTACAACTTCTGTTACATTTTCGTTACATTATCTGATCAGTTTTTCCCCTGCCAAAACGTAATCTGGCCGTCCGTTCGTTGCACGTTTGTCTCACCAGTGACGTTTGGTTGCCATAGATACATCAACTAAATGCGTCTCGCACGCAGTGTGTTCATCGTGCAACTTATACGCGAAAATTTGTTTTTACGTGCATGGGAAACACACCGTGTGTAATATATGTTTGGTTTGGTTAGGATTATGGCAAGCCAAGAGGTTCAGAATTACACCATAAATTAATCTTGTTAACTGCCAAACATAGTTATTAACATAGTAAGTATAAGCATGATGTGTATTTTGCCTAATTGCAAGCTTGTTTCAGAAATGGTGATATTTTTTTTTTTCCATCATTATTGAACATCATTACAGGAGTAGGCTATTATGTTGAATGAGTTAGAATTAAATGTTTTATTAATCATTAGAAAATGGACATTAAGAGAATCAATTGTTATGCAAGCACTTTTACTTTTAATACTTAAAGTACATTTAAAATCAGGTACTTTTTACTTAAGTATGGTTGTCATTGTGTTACTTCTACTTTTACTAAAGTAAATATTTATCTGGTTATTTGTACTTTTACTTAAGTACTGAGATTCAGTACTTCCTCCACCACTGTCCAAAACAGATAAATGTGACTGTTACGTTGGTTCATCCACGGCGGTTAGGAAATTAAATGTCTGGTCTCCCATTAAAATGATAGAGTGATAGAGTGACTGTTTATCGTTCGAAATGAATGAATAAATGCGCGGGCTACTAATATGCCAACTGATATGCCGACTTCTGACAATAGCGGAAGTTCGAAACTACTCTTGTGCACATAGCCGTAACTAATGCTTTTGACATTTCGTCTACATCCAACGCACATGGCACCCTTTAGCGTCAATATTTTTAAAACGATTAATCGCGATTAATCGCATCCAATAAAAAAGTTTGTGTTTACATAATATATGTGGGTGCACTGTGTATAATTATTTTGTATATATATAAAAACACGCATGCATGTATATTTAAGAAGAAAAAAATTATTTCTATATAAAATATTTATATTTATATATAATATAAATTAGATATAAATCCATATACAGAATATACATGAAAATATTTCTTAAATATATACAAGCATGTGTGTATTTACATATCTAAAATAATTATACACAGTGCACCCACATATGTAAACACAAACTTTTATTTTGGATGCGATTAATCGCAATTAATCGTTTTGACAGCCCTAATATATACATGTGTGTGTGTGTGTGTGTGTGTGTGTGTGTGTGATGCAATCTGGGAAAACCCACCACATGGTGAAATTTGACATATTACAGGTTTTGAGACCATATTAAAGCTGGGTTCAAGCCCTTTCAAAATCTGTTTTTATTTCTTTTATCGTTTGTCTGTAACAAAAGTTATGGTTATCTGAAGGCTATTATTAATTCATATATCACACTATTCTGCAACATTTTGTAGTCGTAATTAAAGTATTGTTTATTAAACTGTTGTAGTAACTTAAAGGGATACTCCACTTTTTTGGAAATAGGCTCATTTTACAACTCCCCCAGTTGTGTTTTACCGTTTTCGAAACCATTGAGCCGATTTTCTGATATTTAGAAGAATATCAGTAAACAGACAGTTTCTGGTCTCATTGACTTCCATAGTATATATTTTTTTCCTACTATGGAAGTCAATGAGACCAGAAACTGTCTGGTGACTGATATTATATGAATGAATAATATTCTTTAAAGAACCTTTGTGCCAAAAGTGTTCTTTCTTGTCATTATTGAACCTTTTTTAGCATAAAATGTCCTTTAGAGTTGAGTAAAGATGCTGCATATATAGAACCCTTTATTCTATGAGTGTATGGACCAGAAGGCGCCTCCTAGTGGTGTAACCCTAACCCTACCCCAGACCTAAACCTACCCATAACCGAACAAAGCTCTGTGCATGTTATATTGACGCTAAAGGGTGCCAGGCGTGTTGGATTTAGACAAAATGTCAAAAGCGTCACTATATGACGCCCTAGGATGAGAATGCGTTTGTACGACATCATCATCGTTGACATCGAATGTGGAGTCATATTTGATTTGTGAGCTTCATATCTGCAGCAAACAACATACATATGTGTTTCTCACACAAAGCTATCATATGATATCAGAAGACTTGCTATATAGCATATGGACTATATAATACTTTTATGGTGAGTTTTATTTTATTTTTTATGGGCTCCAGTCCCCAATAACTTTCATGATTATGACAGAATGTTCACTTTGGGATGAGCTATTCCCTTTGTTTTCTGGCTTTATGGGTTTCTTTTTATATCTCCAATAGGGACAGAAATGTTTTACCTGTGCATTAGAGCTGCAGTGAGACTGAGAGAGAGAGAGAGAGAGAGAGAGAGGGAGAGAGAGAGAGCGTTCTTCCCTCCTGTGGGCTAGAGCTGCATTATCTGTCGCAAGGTGGACAGAACGCGAAAGCAAAATGAATAGCTCCATCTTTTGTGAAAATGAAAAAGCCCTGCAAAGGCAAACAGAAGAAATGAAGTGCAGACTAAAGCAGAGATGTGTGCGCTTATGAGATATTCTGGGAATGATAAAGCGTCTCAGACAGTAATGGGGTCTGAGACAGTGACCTTTAGGTTGTAATATTCCCCCGTCTCTCCAAAGCTCCCGCCATCAACAAGTGAATCTGCTTAAGCAGGAGAGAGAGAGAGAGTGTGTGTGTGGCACGTCAAGGTTATTGCGTTTTCAGCTGAGAAATCAACAGATCATGACCACAGTTATTTACATGAAAAAAACAGGCTCTTTAGTGTTCAAAAAATCTAAAACTAAACTTTAAAATATGAATCAATGAAGATAATAGATAAAATTGCAGTGGTCGGAAAACAAACAAACCACGGTCATCTTTCATTTAGTTTAGTTTGATTATTATTTTAGTTCAGCAGTTTTCTTTTTAATGTGCCGTAAGAACCGTTTCACATGCAGTGTGTAACAATTAGGGCTGGGTATTGACACAAATTTCACAATTCGATTCGATTTCAATTCACAAGCTTGCAATTCGAATCGATTTCGATTCCGATTCGATTCAATATCGATTATTTTGGATATCAGTTACAATAAATGGCCATTTTTCTCAAGGAAATCAAATCTCTTACTAATGCTGTAAACTATGGGAGTCTAGTTGTAGCCTATAGGCTTCATTAGCCTAAAATGAAGGTAATAATGAACTGTTTTGTAGCCATACAAACACTTAAATTACACTTATTTATTTTTATTATAAGAAGATTATATGAAATATAAACATTTAAATGGTGGCTGTCCTAAAAACTTGCCAGATTTATTCAAATCTGCATTAAATATTGAAGAACGTTAAGATTATAATGCATATGTAATATATGGTGTATATATTTAGCAAAATGCTCCTCTCTAGAGTTATTTTTTTCTAGCTGACTAACGAGTTTATGTGGGTTTTCTGAGGTAAATATGACGATACATTGATTACAAGCTGTTTAACTGACGTCTTTCCACGGTTGAAACGCTGATTGAGTGAATCAATGTGACATGATACAGATTTGGATAAGTTGTACTCTATCTTTTAACACACTTTCAGATGCTCATTCATGTTTATTTGGCGCTGTAACTGGTATTATTAACCCGGAAGAGAGATCAGCGCTGCTGCTTCTCAGAGCGATCTCACGCCACAGCGCCAAAACCTTATTTATGTTTTTGAATTTCTAAAGAAAATGGACGTAATTTGAAATTTGAGACTTTGTTTCATATCAATAGTAACAAAGGACAAAGATTATTGCGATTTTTTGGATGCGCGCAGCCGCGATACAATGTCCCATTCATTCAAATGAAACAGGATGACTAATCAATTCTTGAGATTTAAGAATCAATATCGGTTCGTAAAAATGAGAATCGATAAATATTGAGAAATCGATATTTATTACCCGGCCCTAGTGTGTGATTTCATATGCAACATGATTGAACTGACGCAGAGCTGAAATCTGTTTTGAATCATTATTTTCCAGTAAATTATCCCTGCTTATATTAATATATATATTTTATATATTTATATTTATACACTCTTAGAAGAAAAGGTTCTATATAGAACCTTAAAAGGTTCTAAAGCGCTACGTATTTGGAACCCCTAAAATTCTCTATATCAAAATTCAAGATATGGGGTTAGAAAATGTATATATTCATATCATTTTATGTAATTAATCAATATACCACGAAGAGTGCCATTTCAGATTTTCTCCTCCAAAAATCAGCATGACTAAAATGTGATATTAAGTTTGATAAACAATAATTTAATTACAACTAGAAAATATTGGAGAATAATGTAATATATGAATGAAAAATAGCCTATAAAGAACCTTTGAGCCAAACACGTTCTTTCTTGTCATTATAGAACCTTTTTTAGCATAAAATGTCTTTTGGAGTTGAGTAAAGAACCCTATGCTACATATATAGAACCCTTTTTTATAAGAGTGTATATAATATATATTTAAATAAAGTTGACTTGACTTAAACAGTTATTATTGGAACATAAAGACATGCCCAGTTGTGTGTGCCTATAAGTTTCATGGGTGAAATTAACATATTCTCTCTGTATCTGAAACTGGCAAAGCCAGACGACAGCACACACACACACAGAGGAAAATGAAATTCTCATGCCTCGTTATAATTCAGAAAGCTAATCAGGAACAAAACAGTCCATTTATAGCAGGATTCCTTCAATCCTTCCATGGTTATCTTTTCATCCTCTCGCACACTCTCTCGTGTTTTTGGCAGAATAATTAATACACAAATAAGCTGGTGGATGGGGGGAGGGAAAAATCCAGTTTGTGGTTTGAGATCTTAAAGAAATAGATCACCAAAAAATTAATATTCTGTCATCATCTGTTCACACACCCATATGTCGGTCTTGTCTTTCGCATATAAACTTGCAAATCTAGTGCATTCACAATGAAGCATGTGAAGATTATTATTGTTTTTTGGTGTTCTGCACTATTGCCTGTTTCTTTGTATCTCAAGGGTTTGAATTATACAGAGGTTCGGTGTGTGTGTGTGTGTGTGTGTGTGTTGGGGTCTGACACCCCTAAAGGATGTCAAAGCAAGATGTTGGGGAGTTATATAAAGTGTTCTTCATGTATAAACGTTACATACTGACGTTACATTTTGGCAGAACTATTACTTTAAATGATGTTAGTCAGTGTTTCGTTCAACTTATTATTTAAGCTACAGGAAAACTTTCAAGCTGTAAAAAAATAATCGAAAAATAAATATTAAAATACAATTTTAATGGTACACTCTCAAAAAAAGGTACAAAAGCTGTCACTGGGGCTGTACCTTTTCAAAAGGTAAACTTTCGTCCATTTTAGGTGCTAATATGTACATTTTAGGTGTTAATATGTACATTTTAGGTACTAATAGGTACATTTTAGGTGCTGATATGTACATTTTAGGTACAAAGGTACATTTGAAGTGTTATATGTACTTTTTAGGTGTTTATATGTCCATTTCATGAGCTAATATGTACATTTTAGGTAATAATATGTACATTTTAGGTGCTAATATGTACAACTAAGGTACCAATATGCAGCCTTTGGGTACAAAAGTGTACCTTTTGAAAAGGTACAGCCCCAATTTTGTACCTTTTTTTCTGAGAGTGCACTGTAAATTATACAATGAGTTGTTGTTTTTTTTCAATTTCAAATGGCGGTTCAAAAACAGTATTTTAGAGAAAACTTATATTAAATGTACCATGAGATTTTTCACAGTTATTTACCGTAAATAGTACGAAATTGGTTCCGTTAACCAATTAACAGTTTTGCTGTAGCATTTTTTAACCGTAAATCGACATTCCCATAATTTCCTGTGTGACACTTCACATTTCATGCAATTTTGTTGAAAAACTATGGTTCCTCATAGTTTTCTTGCTTTTATTCTAATCAGTTTTGTACATAAAGGTTTTATTTTACATTTAATCTTGATAAATTAATGTTTATTGCATTTTTCCCCCATGATGGTGTTTAATGTTTGTGTAAATGACACTGTGCAGCTTCTTTATAGAAGTATTAACTTTTATGTGAAAGAGCTGTTTGTGATGAGCTTAGAATGATCATGTGACTCATCTCTGCTATGATGATTGGTGGATGTCAGTGTAGTACAATGGTACAAAACAGATATCAAAACTTCAACAAGTTCGAAAATTAACATTATAACAGATAACGAAATACGGTTTATTACTGTAAATTTTAAGTTAAGTCTGTAAAACCAATAACGTTGTTACCGTATTTTTGACGGTAAAGTTTTGGCAACCACAGCTGCCGTTTTTTTTTTTACCGTAAAAATTACGGTTGTATTTTTTACAGTAGAGAAAAAAAATACATAAGTACAGCAATATGTGTATCTTATATAGCTAAATATACACAGCAATGATGGCCAGTGCTCACTCAGGGCTGGACCGACACTCTGAGGTGTTGCGAAAAGCTTCACGTCAACTTCACTAAATCAAGCAGGACATTGAGAGGTTTCACACACACTCTCTAATACAAACAAAATGACAGCGCTGTTTGGTGCCAAACACAGCAGCTCTACATCATGCGTTTGGCAGCCGTGAGCTAGACCTAAAATAGCTGCTTGCCAATAACATTTAGCACAGATCAACCGCAGCCTCTTTCAGGGACGGCCCGTTTCAAACCCCATCTCCCTCCCATGTTTCAAATGAAAGTATAGTAACATTCATTTTTTGTTTATTTAACTGTTGTATAAAATCAATAGGCTATCACATTTGCAATTATGCTGATATTCGGAAAACGGGACTCTATATCCTGTTATAAATGTTAAAAACAGGGATATTTTTGACCCATATCTTGATTTTTGGGAGGCATTTTTGCCCCAAGCCCACGTTCATTTCCGTGATGGCGGGGATGACATAATATGGCAAGCCGTTTTAACTGTTATTCATTTCCAGGAAATGAATACTTGATATCAACAATTACATTTTTGATATCAAGAATTCAATTGTTGATATCAACAATTACATTAAAAATGGAATTGTTGATATCAATAATTGTGTTTTCACTGGTGAAATGTCACCATAGGCTGCCATTCAAAACCTTTTTGTTGATATTATTTGTTAATATCAAGAACTGATTTTTACTAGTTGAAATTCCCATTTCACATATCAGAAATACAATTATTAGTAGTAAAAACCTTTATTTTTGATATCAAGAATTCAATTGTTACTAGTTGAAATGTCAATTTTTGATATCCACAATTGAATTGCTAATAGTAACAATGTTCATTTTTGATATCAATAATTCAATTTTTACTAGTGACAATGTTAATTTCTGATATCATGAATGTGATTGTAACTAAGAAAGCCATTGTAGATACCTGAAATAATATTGATATCAGAAATACATTTTCAGATATCAAAAATGATAATTTTTACTAGTACCAATTGAATT
Organism: Cyprinella venusta; assembly: GCA_038021265.1. Taxonomy (NCBI): domain Eukaryota; kingdom Metazoa; phylum Chordata; class Actinopteri; order Cypriniformes; family Leuciscidae; genus Cyprinella; species Cyprinella venusta. Next base: position 34,089,671 of record CM075870.1, on the reverse strand, counting down.
GTTGATATCAAGAATACACATTTCAACTAGTGCCAATTTAATTATTGATATCAGGAATTCACATTTTTACTAGTAACAATGTAATTATTGATATCCAAAATGATATTTCTACTAGTAAAAAATCAATTCTTGATATCAACAATTTATTTTGAATGGCAGCCCATGGTGAAATTTTACTAACGAAAACAAAATTAGAGATATCAGCAATTAAATAGTTGATATCAAGAATTCATATCCTGGAAATTAATAAAAGCTAAAGCGGCTTGCCATAGGGGCGAGGCTCTTTTCGCAGAATAAAGAAATTATACAGGTTTGAAACGCAGGCTAAACGATGACAGATTTTTTTTTTAAGTTAACTATCCCTTTAAGTGTATCATATAAATATGTATAAAAAGTGCATGAGAAATATCATGTGAAGTATAATAGATTTTCATTACAAATCAACAATCAAATGCAACAATAAGCATTACAAAAGCATAAAATCAAAAAATATTTAGTAGTCTTCACCAATCAAAAAATCTATACTTTTATCCAAAAAGTTAAAATTAATTATATTTATAAAATTATACATTTCTAGAGCCTTATTCCCGGATGTTGCACATAGCCATTTAGATGGGAGCTTGTGATTTTAAATATAATATTGTCATTTTTTTGCGTCTGTGGGCGAGCCGTATGAGACTACATCAGTCCTAATAAAACCAACAGAGCACTTACATGCTGGATTTTACCCGTCAGGACTAAATAAACCCACATAAATACACAGAGCAGGAGATAATGATGTAAAAGAGAAAAGAGACATTACAAATATGATCGTATTAATATCGCCATAACTTTACCCAGGCAGCAATGAAACAAAAGTTTGATGAAACAAAAGTTCAAGAACGCATTAACAGTACAAACAGTAATATTACAACTTAAAGTATGTACACTGTTAGACCTTACCAGTTTTTTACAGTAAAATACTGGCAACACTGTAAAAATGCACCAAAACTCAAGTTAACTAAAAAAATACACATATACGTTTTAGTGCATTTTTACAACACTGTTGCCAGTAATTTACTGTAAAAATGCACTAAAACTCAAGTTAACTAAAAAATACAACTTATTAGTTTTAGTGCATTTTACAACACTGTTGCCAGTAATTTACTGTAAAAATGCACTAAAACTCAAGTTAACTAAAAAATACAACTTATTAGTTTTAGTGCATTTTTACAGTAAATTGCTGGCAACAGTGTTGCCAGTATTTTACTGTAAAAAACCTGGTAAGGTCTAACAGTGTAAGTGTTTTCTGTGAACATATGTAATTTATTCCTGTGATGTAAAGTTGAATGTTCAGCATTGTTCTAATATGATGATTTGCTGCTCAAGAAACATATTATTATTACTAATTTTTAAAAAAGAGAGAAATCTTACATTAACCCAAATTTCTGAAAGGTACTCTATAATCTTACTGTATGACCAATATTGACTCATATATGTCCATTCCCACTTTTCCTAAGGAATTTTAGGAGAAAAATGTAGTCTCCTGAGCTTTTACGTTGCTTCATCGCTCTCACGAGTAAATAGCTTAGAGCAGTATATGCCATCATACCATACAGCCCCACACACACACACACACACACACACACATGAACACGGACAGGACTATTTGTGAGGCAGATGTATAGTAACCACTGAGGTTGAAGGACAACATGGAGAATTTGTCAGCAGAAATCACCACTCCAGCTGCTGAGGGACACACACACACACACACACATGCATATGTATAAATGCACGCTCATAAACAAGTGCACACACACTTGCCTCGGGCCAACTCCAGCACATCACATTACTGCTGCACTTTGAAATGAAAAAAGAAACACATGCATGGGGGCGGGACTTAGTGACCTAGAATTCATGAGCGCAGCATTGGATCGTTATTCGTTTTGATGTGTGACTGTGTGCGCCTACATTTTAGGTCATCGCCAAGTGGCAGCAACAAGGAACTCTCTCTCTCTCTCTCTTTATGACTTGTTATGTAAAAGGCCTCATTCTCATATTCAGCCTTCATGCCAATGCACAACACCGTAGCACACAGAGAATAGACTGGAGCTGAGATGAGCTGGAGAGCAGTTCAGGTTTACTCAGAAGCAGTTTCGTTTACTCTAGTGGCTCACGAGTAGTTCACTTTAAATAATAAAAAAAAAAAAAAACTTTTGCTGATAATTTGCTCACCGCCTCGTCATCCAAGATGTCCATGACTTTCTTTCTTCAGTCGAAAAGAAATGAATGTTTTTGATGAAAACATTCGAGGATTTTTCTCCATATAATGGATTTCAATGGGGTCCAAACGGTTCAAGGTCCAAATAGTTTCAGTGCAAACTGCAAACTGTTCAAAGGGCTTTAAACGATTCCAGACGATGAATAAGGGTCTTATCTAGCAAAACGATCACTCATTTAATAAATAAATAACAAAGTTTAAGTTTTATAAGCTCAAATGGTCGCCTTGCTCTGTTCTGTGATGTGGGTTCGTGACTCTGTTCGAACTCGTTCATCAAAATTAACAAATCTTTTGTCGTGTCATTTGGTTCATTCAACGAACGAAATGAACAAGTTGACTCTGGAAAAGATTTGTTCATTTTGATGAACAAGTTCGAACAGGAGAGTCACGAACCCACATCACAGAACAGAGCAAGGTGAGCATTTGAGCTTATAAAACTTAAACTTTGTTTTGTTTTATTTTATTTTTTTGTTTTTTTTTAAATGAGTGATCATTTCACTTGATAAGACTCTTATTCATCGTCTGGAATCGTTTAAAGTCCTTTGAACAGTTTGCAGTTTGCACTGAAACTGTCTTTTGGACCTTGAACCGTTTGGTTCCCATTGAAGTCCATTATATGGAGAAAAATCCTCGAATGTTTTAATCAAATACCTTGATTTCTTTTCGACGGAGGATATCTTGGATGACATGGGAGTGAGTAAATTATCAGCAAAAGCCTTTTTTTTTTAAAGTGAACTTTAAAACTATGAGATGTTGAGCTTTATGTGATTTTACCATGGTTAAGGGGTCTAGGTGTGTTCTTCACACACAATGCAAAAACCCTTTAACCTGGCGGGCCCAATGTCACTGTGTTTACGTTTACATTAACTATATAAAAACAGTTCACAATTGTATAGAATGTTGACAAATTACATATTCGGCGAAAGGTTTGGTAGCATCCGGTCCCTTTTTATGAAATTACAACAGGACAATATAGCAACAACAACATGTTTACATACATTTTTGTCAATCCAATAATCAAATCTAATGAATCCAATCCAATTTCTAAAAGTTGCTTATATAAATAAACAAAATAAAAAAAATTGATACATACGTAAAAGGAGAGACTTTTACTTTTCAGATGTTTCTCCGTAAAGTTTCCCACACTTGTATGACCTACATTTTTCCATAACTTTTCCTGTTATTACTGAATAAGGACTCACTTAAAAGGAGCTATTTTAGTCAATTAAATACTTTAGAGCTGAGCACGACTAGAGAAATGTCCATAACGTTTTAAATTTTTTATTCATTTTCAAGAGTGGAGATCTTAAAAGTCAGTAACCCTTAGAAAAACAACCCAGTTATCTCACATGTGTCTCCTTTAGAAGAGATAGCATCAATATCATCTTTCACATAAACTTACCAGAATGATTACTTGCTTTTTGATACTTAATTTGAGTCAATTATTATTACCTCATTTAAATGATTATAAATGCATTTTAAGTCATTTTAAAGATTGTTCACTTAGGTCTATTTTTATTACCCCAAAAGCCAGATTACTCGATTAATCGTCAAAATATTTGACTGATTACCGTAATAATCGTTAATGACAGCCCTAAATTAGTTTAAAAAAAAAACATTTAAAAATGAACCTGCATTGTTTTAATTAGTTGAATAAAAGACTATTTTTCCATATATTTCAACTTGAGATTTGAAAAAAAAAATGTGTTAAAATATCATTGTTATAAAACATGAAAAAGATAAAATATTAACGTCTCATCTCGTGAGTGTAAGTTAAAAAATAATTTACAAACAAAAAAAAGTCAGTGTCAGGCTCTGGGCACAATGGTCAAAGATGTCTATTTAACATATATTTACATAGACACATTATTAAAAAGCAGATTGTAAACAAATCGTGCCATCTTCAATTGTGATTAGCAAAAAGTAGATTTCTTATGTCAGTGCGTACGTGCTCATATCGGTAATCTTCATTCTTTGTGCACACACATCATTATACCAGTAATTTACAGGTAATGTTGACTTCTCAATACTCTTAAATTACCAAAACTTATTTACCGTGTTTTTTTTTTTTTTTTTGCTTTTGTTCGTTTTTTAAGGTCCTGTTCTTCACACATGATCTCTTAAAGGGATCTCTGGTTCTGGCGGTACCACTTTTAGCATAGCATATGCTAACCTATGCTAAAAATGGTACCGCGGAGATTGGATGAATGTATTCAATAACAGTAAAACTTAACAGTTTAACTCTGGAAGAGTTGTAAAATGAGCCTATTTCCAAAAAAAAAGTGGAGTGTCCCTTTTACGGTAATTTACAGGTAAATTTAAAAAACTGTATGTGTGAAAGGACTAATGTCTCAAACCAAGATACCAAAGTCTGTGATCAAAAGTAACAAATCTCAATATGAACACAAATGTATCTCATCAAATTATCTGATCTATTATTAATTTTATAGCTCTATATACTCTTATTGCAAGACAACTATCGACTTAACCCGTGCATAAATTAAAAAAAAATTACACTTAGGTAAAAAGAGGACAAAAATGTCCATGTCAAAAAACTGTCATAAAAATGTGACGCTTTGGAGCACAGACTTAAGTTTGGTATCGTTTTAAAGAAGACCCTTTGCAGATTATTGCTGAAAAAAAAAGTTATATAGGTATAAGTTTATGAAAATTATTGCTGAAAAAATATTTTATATAAAATATATATTTTATAAATCAGGTTGAACTCAAAACTGCAAAAAAATCAAAGCCATAAATCTAAATAGGTTGTGTTCCAAATCTGAGGATGATATCTCAAAAAATGAGCTTTCTGTAACAGTTTGTTTGGGCGTAGTAACATATTTTCCCCATTGGGTCCCAGCAAAACCCCACTGGAGCTCACAGTGATTGGAATATTATTTGCAGTTTTCCTCTCTCAGTATTAAAAACACACACATGCGCGCACACACACATATTTTTTTATAATACTAACCATACTACACATACTAACCACACTCTGACATCCATACCAACACACCCACACAAATATCGTTGCATAATTTATCCAGTTGGCTCTATAGTATGCCGAAGCAGAAAACAGGAATAAAGCGATTTTTGTTTTATAGGCCAAACTTAAAAAAATGGCACCATCTGATAAAAAAATAGTAAAATATAAAATTTTGAAGCCTTGCCTTCAGAATGAAAGCCTCTTAACAAAGATTGCATAATTTTATAGTTAACTGAACCAGGGATTAAACATGGCATTAAATTAATTTTAATGGGTTTCAATGGGGACATTTTTGTCCAAAAGGTGCTGAGAGGGAGTACTTTTGTACCTAATGCAAAAAATATTTTTTTTTTTAAGAAAATGATGGTGAAATAGTAAAATTCCAATAAAAATACACACCTGTGCCAAGTTTTTTGCAGTTAGCTTTAACACAGGCAAAGTGATCCAAAAAACAAAACTGAAAAGGACAAAAATGTCCATAAGGATGCACAAGGGTTAATTGGGGCTGTTTTTATTCTCACAAATCCGAGATAAAGTTGATAGATCAGTTTAGTTAGCTGGTGTTAAATGACACTGAACTCAAATGAATATGCCAGAAGAACATCTCCGCCTTTTGTTGGATGAATTGTGAAACGAGAAGCAAAGGTGCCACTATACGGTCGTCCACTGGCAGTGTGTTTCCGTGAGTGTGTATGTGTGTGCATGTGTGCTGGCTGAAATTGCATTTTTTCTCATTACACTTACACTGATAACAGGCTTGCTGCCGTTTCTATGGCAACTATATATCCCTCAAGCTGTGCCTCGCTGAAGGATGTCGAGAAAAGCGGATAGAGAACGCACACACAAACACACACGTAGAGATCCTGTGTATCTACAGCTGAGCTCTATTGAGATTCAATCCCAGCTGTGAACCTTCCCAGAGCCACGGAGTTATTGAAAATACACAACTGCTATTTACAATCTATACATGGTGATGAATGACATTACAGACCCCTATAGCCACATCATACACTAGTGGTTCTCAACTAGTTTAGCTTGAGAATCCAGATTTTGACTCAAAACAGCATCATAAACGTTCATTCTCTAGACCGATACCACCAATGAAGTCCCTTTCTACAATGTGTTTTTCTCCTCCGCTCCTTCATTTCCTAAAATATATGCTGACTGTGTGTCCACAATCGTTTTTCCTGTTATCTCAGTGAATCGTCCCTGCAGGCCAGGGATTCATAAGAAGCTTTACCGAACTAAAACAAATGAATGCATGTTTAGTTCAGTTCAATTGATTCGACTGAATTTAAGTGAACTGAACTGATTGTTAATGAGGAAAAGGAATCGCCCCTGTGGAAAAGAGGGTCGCCCCCAATCTCATCTGCTCTCATACGTGAGGATGGAAATACGGGACGTTAAAATTGACCATATTTAATACCTTGATTCAATGGCATCGAATAACATCTCTACATTCTGTTTCACTCGGAAATATGTCACATAACAGAAGCTAAACAGGTTACAAACGGCCTTTCCAGGATCTGAACACCATCTGCCCAATTAATTTCTATGATTTTTTTTTTGTCTTTTAGTATTACTGGATGTTTAAAAAAAAATACATTTTAATGAGATAAAAACAGATTTATAGCCCGACTGTAAAACCTGATGAGTTAGTTCAACTCAAACCTCTTGAGGAAACCGATTGCCTTAAATCATTTAAGTTTATTAACTCAAACATTTTAAGTATAGGGCTGTCAAACGATTAATCGCGATTAATCGCATCCAAAATAAAAGTTTGTTTTTACATAATATATGTGGGTGCACTGTGTATAATTATTTTGTGTATATAAATACACACACATGCTTGTATATATTTAAGGAAAAAATATTATTTAGATACAAAAATATTTATATTTATATATAATATAAATTATACATAAATCTATATACAGTATATACATGAAAATATTTCTTAAATATATACAAGCATGTGTGTGTATTTATATAAAGAAAATAATTATAAACAGTGCACCCACATATATTACGTAAACATAAACTTTTATTTTGGATGCGATTAATCGCGATTAATCATTCGACAGCCCTAATTTTAAGCATAAAAAATATTTGAATTGTTTACAAGTAACTCAATAACTTATTGTTAAGATAACAAGTTAATAGTACTAATTAGTTACTATAACTTAAATCTATGAAGTACACTGTAAACCCGAATAAGTTGGCAGATCTCAAATCACTATTAATAATATAAACATAGTTAGCTTTAATAGCTAATTTGCTGACATAGTGCTAACATATTATAAACAGTATGGTATAAGCACTTAAGCATTTGCTGTATGAGCGTAATAATATAGAGGGATAATTTGCTCTCAAATCAGGCTAAATGCACCACTCGTCACCATGATGGTAACTAGCCAACATTAACAGAAAGTCTTCTAAATTAGCATAACAAAACATTAATCACTACTAAATCTCACACTTAACATTAATATTACATACACACACACAAAAAACATTATATCGCACTTAATTTTCGCATTTACACTCTCTTTCAAGTGCCATCGGCAAAGCATGCTGGGAAATAGATATCCCAGCCGTTTCAGTTAAACTTAAGTTCGTCTAAATTAAAGTAAATAATTTCATAAAACTCAAAACAATGAAACAGTTCGGTTTACTTAAAATATATCAGTTCTGTGAACTTGAAGGAAAAAGAAAGTGCTAAATACTCATAAAAATTAATTTGACCGAACTAATTCGTTGAATTTACGTTTGTCCTACTCAAACCAATTAATTATTTTGACCGTTAGGGTTTACAGCAAGGTTGTAACTATATCTGGCCGCTACCATTTTGTTTATTTAAAGGCGGATTATTAAAGTTAAAGTCAATAAATTATGGGGTGCAGCAAGGGTCTGTTTTAGGCCCTCTACTATTTTCAATAAGAACACATTAGAAAACAAATTACTTTTCACTGTTATGCTGATGATATTATATCTACACTCACCTAAAGGATTATTAGGAACACCACACTAATATCGTTTCGCTTTATTCATCGTCTGAAATCGTTTAAAGCCCTTTGAACAGTTTGCAGTTTGCACTGAAACTCTCATTTGGACCTTGAACCGTTTGGTTCCCATTGAAGTCAATTATATTTAAGAAAATCCTTGAATGTTTTCATCCAAAAACCTTAATTTCTTTTCGACTGAAGAAAGAATGGATATCTATCTTGGGTGAGTAAATTATCAGCGAAAGTTTTTTTAAAAGTGAACTATTCCTTTAAAACAATATGTACTGTGAAAAGCGCTATTCAAATAAATGTGAATTAAATTGAAATTTCCACAACTCTATAAGAATTTCACTAAACTACATTACTTTTCCTTGCGTTTCATGTTGCCTATCAAATGGAGAAAGAAAAAGGATACATGCCACATGTCAGGCAGGGATTCATATGTATTTCTACGACCTCTGATCTCGTGTTACTTTATGAAAAAAATAATGTCCTTTCTGTCCCGACTGTCCAATAATGTCGTGTACGAATGCAAAACAAGTGTAAGGTTCACCGTTTCTCTGCCTCTCTCTCTCTCATCCTCCTCCTCCGACCTCTCGTGCCCCGATGCCTGCATTTCTCAGACTCTTAATGGAGATGCGGGAACTCTGTGGGCCCTTTGTGGCTTTCCGTTAACACACACACACGCAGAAGTGCACGTCTATGCCTGTGGCTGTCAACATGACCCTCATCACCCTGTTTGTGTGTACCATCTACTTTCCTTTCCTGTAAACTCGACGTGCCCTGCCGTATTCCTGCACATATTACTCTATTCATCTTCCAGCTCCCCCTATTTATATTCTCTCGCGCTCCTCTTCCTGCTTCCCAGACATCTCTCTGATAAATACCCTAGTTATGAATTATATTGTAGCTCTTGTGGCTGAACCAACCAGAGCGCAATAATTCCTCATAGTACAACAATACAATCTGACAAGCCAATAGAGCTCTTAAATAAAAGGAAAGTAAGGAAACGGCACGCACACACACACACACACACACACACCATAAATTTCCTTCAGACATTTCAGTTGAGTCGTCTGACTTCATGGGAAATCGTTGAATTGTACGACGGGGTTGACTGTGGCGCGGACTCTCGATAACAATACAACATTCATTAATCAATATTAGTGAACGCCTGTGTGATTGATCGTCCCCCCATTTCATCTGTTTTGCATTAGATCTAAGAACTTAACTGGTCCCGTGTGTTTTAGTTGCAAAAACGAATAGCGCAACTGTACCGTTTCATCGAGTCAGCATACTTTCTGGATAAAAAAAGTCTTGTTTACAAGGTATTAAAGGGATAGTTCACCCAAAAAAGAAAATTCTGTCATTCTTTTTGACGAAATCTGAGAGCTTTCTGACAACTTTGAAGCTTCAAAAAGATCGAAAAGCGAACCCATGTGAATTGAGCACTTCTTGAAGACTCAATCGCTTATATGAACAGATTTAATTTAAGCTTTTAAATCAAAGCTCTCAGATTTCATCAAAAAGATCTTCAGGTAACACTTTACCCACTGACATGTAGGGTTGTGTATCGTTTGAATTTGAACGATTCTGATTCCGATTCCTTGTTTCGATTCCGGCGGTTCCCAACGATTCTCGATTCCGATTCTTTTAAGAGGCAGGGTCAAAAAAGTTTAGCTAACCTTGCTAACCAACGGTCTTTCTGAAGGAAATACTCCTTTCTAAAGGGAAATACTCCTTTTTTTGTCACAAATTTTGTATTTTGCCGAGATTTTGTTATTTTTAGAAAAGTGAAGCCACACTTTGGACCGCCGACGTAAGCTACTCATGTTCGACTCGCGCGGTTATGCCAACACTTCCGGTAGACGCTTCTTCATTGGTGTTGTTCAGCGGTTTCTTCATCCGGTCGGCGGACTGTGAATATCGAAACTAGGAATCGAAATTTTAACTTTTGAACGATTCCGGGAAAAACAAAAAGTTAGTCCCGGTTCCAATCGATACTCGATTCTCGATACCCAACCCTACTGACATGTCACCTTCATAACCATGACATGTCGTTGTCACTAAGTGTCTTTCGCTCTATAATGACATTTTAAAAGCAAATATGACATCGTTTAAGATGTCTTTGTCATTACACCTTAAGAGTCAACTTGTTCGTTTCGTTCGTTGAATGAACTAAATGACTCGGAAAAAGATTTGTTCATTTTGATGAACAGGAGAGTCACAAACACGCATCACAGAACAGAGCAAGGCGACCATTTGAGCTTATAAAACTTAAACTTTGTTATTTATTTATTAAATGAGCGATTGTTTCGCTAGATAAGACCCTTATTCATCGTCTGGTGTCGTTTAAAGCTCTTTGACCAGTTTGCAGTCTGCACTGAAACTGTCTTTTGGACCTTAACTGTTTGGTTCCCATTGAAGTCCATTATATGGAGAAAAATCCTGGAATGTTTTCATCAAAAACCTTAATTTCATTTCGACTGAAGAAAGAAAGACGTGGACATCTTGGATGACATGGGGGTGAGTAAATATTCAGCAAAAGTTTTTAAACGTGAACTACTCCTTTAGGCTTCATAATGGCAAAACATTAAACAGGTTGAATATTACGTCAGTTATATGTTTACCCATACATAAACGTCTCATAATAAAAAATAAAAAAAAATCAGTCTATGGGAACATGTTTATTATTAATATACGACTACAGTTCAGAAAGACCATTTCACAAGATGTAAACAACACTGGTCCAGAAGCACTTCCTGTTTCAGTTTGTAGCTGTTTTCTTTATTTCACATGTAAAGAAATCATCTTAAAGATGTTTGTTTAACTTTTTGATTCAGTTTTAAATGTTCTGTTGGTTGTATTTTATCCCAGCTTTTATGTAGTGTTAAAAAACTGAAACAGGAAGTGCTTCTGGACCAGTGTTGTTTACATCTTGTGAAATGGTCTATAGTGTATTCATTCAAATTAATATGGAAGAAATTGCTTTTTATTACTTGTTATTGTGTTGCATCTGAATAGGTCTTGTCAAATGTCTAGTTGTCAAATGTCTAAATGTCCAGTGTGAATCATGATGCCCAAACTAAATCTTGCAAACTAGATTCACACCAATTCCATAACAGAATGAAACTCAACCGGCCACAAACACACACACACAGGCCAGTGAGTGACTGCTGTTTCTTGTTTCTAAACCAGTTCAGGTGTCACATGACTGACTGTTATTCCACAGACACCCCGTCTGCTCCTGAAATAGTCTCTCCAGCCTAAAATTACGCTCCACTGCTCTCTTTTACAGTGACCCCACTCCAAACACATACACAGAAACACACACACACACCTCCAAGTAAAAGTAGCTCATTCCTTTTTCAGACACCCGCTTCTATAAATGGGCTCCATCCAGACTCATTCAGGGTTCATAATACACATCTTAATCTGAAAATGCTGACCAGTATCATCCTAATTCACGGTGCAACACGTCCCATTAAGACCAGCTTGTTTGCTTGGAAATCTCACGAAACCTGTCAAGAACATGTCCATCATATAGAGCTCATTATTTTAATGTGAAAAAGTATATATAGGGCTGTGCAAAGATTGATTGCGATTAATCACATACAAAATAAAAGTTTGTTTTTTCACAATATATTTGTGTGTGCTGTGTGCAATATTTTGTATAAATACACACACATGCATGTATGTATTTAAGAAAATGTGTTATTCATACATAAAATATTTATATATAATATACATTATGTATATATGTGTGTGTGTGTGTATATATATATATATATATATATATATATATATATATTATATATATACAGTATTTACGTGCAAATAATTCTTAAATATGTACATGCATGCATATGTATTTATATTAGGGCTGTCAAACGATTAATCGCGGTTAATCGCATCCAAAATAAAAGTTTGTGTTTACATAATATTTGTGTGTTTACTGTCTATAATTATTTTGTATATATATAAATACACACATATGCATGTATATTTAAGAAAACAAATATTTACATGTAAAATATTTATATTTATATATAATATAAATTATAAATCTATATACAGTATATACATGAAAATATTTCTTAAATATATACAAGCATGTGTGTGTATTTATATATATAACATAATTATACACAGTGCACCCAAATATATTATGTAAACACAAACTTTTATTTTGGATGCGATTAATCGCGATTAATCGTTTGACAGCCCTAATTTATATATACAAAAGAATTATACACAGCATACACACATATTTATGTAAACACAAACTTCGCAATTAATCTTTGCACAGCCCTAATATATACTTATACAATATATATATATATGTGTGTGTGTGTGTGTGTGTGTGTGTGTGTGTTCTGAGTTATGAGAAAAAAATCTTTATACTAAAAATTTACTAAAAATAAATAAACTTATAAAAAAAAAAAATTATACTAAAAATATATAATTTTTAGACTATTGAGAATCATCATTGATAATGAAAAGTAAAACTGTGTAACTGTAAAATAGCACAATTTTTTCAGTATTTTTCATATTTTTTCATTAACTAATACTGATATCTAGAGAGATGCCCATTAAGATTTGCACAAAATGACTTAATTGAAATATAAAAATGTTGTTTTTAAAAAAAGAAAGTATTGTCACAATTTACACAGACAAAATTCACTAATACATATATATGAAAATATAAAAGAAAATATCAATAGACTTGATAGGTTGAATGACCACCACTGTTTATCAGCTAATTTATATATATATATATGAAAAGTTCAGATGCAAAAGCCTCTAAATGCCATATGAAATTTTCTTCTAAAATGACCATTTTTATCAAGCTTGTATATTTAAGTTCAGTAATTTCACTTAAATGACAATTAATACAATTAATATGTAATCTTCATTGCTTCATTGCACTTAAATGACAATTAATACAATTAATAGGTAATCTTCATTGCCATTTAAGTGAAATTACTGAACTTAAATATACAAGCTTGATAAAAATGATCATTTTAGAAGAAAATTTCAAATGGCACTTAGAGGCTTTTGCATCTGAACTCTTCATATATATACTGTATATATATATATATATATATATATATATATATATATACTGTGTATATATATATATATATATATATATATATATATATACTGTGTGTATATATATATATATATATATATATATATATGTGTGTGTGTGTGTGTGTGTTTATTTTTTGGTTGGTAAAATGCAACCTTATTCTTAGCAGGTTTCGTGAGATTCAGTTGTGTGTGTGTGTGCATAAATCCGGAAGTGCATGTATTTATATGATGCTTTTCTGCATTTATGTGTTCGAGCCAACAAAGGTTAATGTTCATGACCTCTCCATAAATCTACTGGCGCTCTTCTCCACCGTTGTGGTTTCCGGCAGCTGGCCCACGGCAGCGATAGACCCCACGGGAGCCAATGAATGTGCAGCCACATGTCTGATCGTGACAGCCGAACATGTGTACATGTGCTCGCATGAGAGCCAGACACACTCTATAGCTCACCTCTGATTAACACACACTACATTCCCCATGGATCCCACATCACCTAAACGAACAGCTCCATTCACACACACGCACGGGAAACTCAACTGTAGACAACAATGAAGTTAAATGTTTCCTGCAATGTTAAATGTTTATGCAAAATAACCTGAACATGCCAATTTGGGAGTACAAATATAATATTGTTTACATGTTGCAAATAAAGAAATATATATCCGAAGAACACAGAAGTTGTTTCTGATTTGCATTCAACGATTAGACCATGTCTGCCTGAAATAGATGAGACAACAACAACAAAACATTAGATAAAAAGATTAAAAGAGACTTACCCCTGGTAGAGTCTTCTGTTCATGCAATGCATTCTGGGCTTTGATGGCTGATTCACGAGCGCAGTACGTGAGGAACGCGCAGCCTGCAGGAATGAGACGAGAATCAGATCTGAACAGCACTGCACACACTGACACAACACACACACTCTTACACCAAAGCTGCCATTTATCACAAAGACTCTCTGCACAGGAAAACAGTTGTAAACTAGATCTTTGCATGTTCTGAAGAAAACATGAGTGATGTCTGCCTGTGCAAAACTTGCTAGGGTTTTCTGGGTGGTTGCCGGGGCGTTGCTATGCTGTTGTCAAGCTGTTTTGTGTATTCTTGACACGTTGCGAAGGATTTCTAAGCAATTATACACTCTAAGAAAAAAGGTACAAAAGCCGTCACTGGGGCTGAACCTTTTCAAAATGGAAAACTTTTGTCCATTTTAGGTACTAATATGGACATTTAGGTGCTATTATGTACATTTTAGGTGCTATTATGTACATTTTAGGTGCTAATATGGACATTTAGGTGCTAATATGGACATTTTAAGTGCTATTATGGACATTTAGGTGCTAATATGGACATTTTAGGTGCTATAATGTACATTTTAGGTGCTAATATGGACATTTAGGTGCTAATATGAACATTTTAGGTGCTATTATGGACATTTTAGGTGCTAATATGTATATTTTAGGTGCTTTTATGGTCATTTAGGTGCTATTATGGACATTTTAGGCGCTAATATGTACATTTTAGGTGCTAATATGTACATTTTAGGTGCTATTATGGATATTTTAGGTGCTAATATGTACATTTTAGGTGCTATTATGGACATTTAGGTGCTAATATCGACATTTTAGGTGCTATTATGGACATTTAGGTGCTAATATGGACATTTAGGTTCTAATATAGACATTTTAGGTGCTAATATGTGCATTTTAGGTGCTAATATGGACATATATGCGCTAATATGGACATATATGCGCTAATATGGACATTTTAGATGCTATTATAGACATTTATGTGCTAATATGGACATTTTAGGTGCTATTATGGACATTTTAGGTGCTAATATGTACATTTTAGGTGCTAATATGGACATTTTTGTGCTATTATGTGCATTTTAGGTGCTAATTTGGACATTTAGGTGCTATTATGTACATTTTAGGTGCTAATATGTATATTTTAGATGCTAAGTTGTACATTTTAGATACTGATATGTACATTTTAGGTGCTAATATGTACATTTTAGGAGCTATTGTGTATATTTTAGTTGCTAATATGGACATTTAGGTGCTAATATGGACATTTGAGATGCTATTATGGACATTTATGTGCTAATATGGACATTTCAGGTGCTAATATGTACATTTTATGTGCTATTAGTGACATTTTAGGTGCTAATATGGACATTTAGGTGCTAATATGTACATTTTAAGTGCTAATATGGACATTTAGGTGATATGTACATTTTATGTGCTATTATGTGCATTTTAGGTGCTAATATGTACCATTAAGGTATGCACCCTTTTAGGTACTTTTGAAAAGGTACAGCCCCAGTGACAGCTTTTGTACCTTTTTTTCTGAGTGTATAGGTGGCTCAAGTCAAAAGGAGTAATATTCTGATCGCTAATAAAGACAGGCAATAGTAATCGTGATGTTTGACTTAGAATTCACAATCCATTACATTTGTTCATTTAGCAGCTGCTTTTATCCAAAGCGACTTACAAATGAATGTCATCACAAGCAATTTGTCATAAGGGCCAATAACAAATTTTCAGACTGCGAAGCACTGCTAATTGGGCAGAGTGATTAGCTAGCAGCACCTGAGAAGCCCCGTGGTGAGGAGCAGAGAGTTCGCTAACAGTGTTGCGCTAATCACTCCGCCTAAGTAGCAGAGTGCTTCGCCTTCTGAGAATATAGTTCCCAATATGTATACGGTTAAAAGACGGCTCTGTCTCATATGACCTTGTTATTTGTTTAGACTGTGACTATACAAATCACAACATATAAATAAGAAAATGTTGGTGTATTTTGTCACTTATTGGGAGCAGTAGGCTAGGCTAGGCTAGCTGGAGCCATTTACTTCCAGTCTTTGTGCTAAGCTAAGCAGACAGAGTTACAGCACGCATGGGGATGAAAAGGGGATTATGGACTTATCTAACACTGGGGGATACGGTGAATAAGCTACATTTAGGTGCTAATATGTACATTTTAGGTGCTATTATGTACATTTTAGGTGCTAATATGTATATTTTAGATGCTAATATGTACATTTTAGTTACTAATATGTACATTTTAGGAGCTATTGTGTACATTTTAGGTGCTAATATGGACATTTGAGATGCTATTATGGACATTTACGTGCTAATATGGACATTTCAGGTGCTAATATGTACATTTTACGTGCTATTATGGACATTTTAGGTGCTAATATGGACATTTAGGTGCTAATATGTACATTTTAGGTGCTAATGTGGACATTTAGGTGCTAATATGTACATTTTATGTGCTATTATGGCTAGCTGGAGCCATTTACTTCCAGTCTTTATGCTAAGCTAAGCTAGCTGTGGGTGCGTCAGACAGAGTTACAGCACACATGGGGATGAAAAGGGGATGTATGGACTTATCTAACACTAGGGGATACGGTGAATAAGCTAGAGTCCAAAAAAGTCGGTGTGTTCCTTTAAAGTATAAACTAGATTTCGAACTGGGTTACAGTGTTTTTGACCTTGTAACCTCAGCTTAGCGTCTCTGCTCCCAAAATATCCACTAGCAAATCCTGTCAATCGCTGTGATCAGACATCAGTCACATCTGTCATTTTGTGTTCATGTTCTCTCTCTCTTAGGGTTTTGTCAGGCGCTTAATATCTATAACCTTTCGGGGTACTCATCACGGGATGATTTTATGGATTAAGTTTTGATTAATTAATTTTTTTGATTCATTTGACCCATTAAAGTATTAAGCAATCATTTAAAGGTGACATTTTATGCCCCTTTTCACAAGATGTAATAAAAAATCTATGGTGTCCCCAGAAAGTGTCTATGAAATTTCAACTCAAAACACCCCAGATCATTTAGGTTTCAAAGTTAGCATTCAAAGTTGCTCCGTTTTTGTGTGTCCCTCAAATATTTTGCATATCAAATCAACTTTAAAGGGAGATTTTCAATAGTATTAAACCCTAAAAAAAAATCAGTACTCTGCCTTGTAAGTTAGGTTTGTGCTAATCAGAAAGTGCTAAAAAATAATGTTAAAAGCTCCAAATTAATTAAACCGATGTTAAGAGACTCATACTTTTCTATCCAGAATTCTTCATATTCACACTCAGCCTTTCCCGAACATTAAGACATGAATAAATTCATTATATTGTAAATTAAAACTATTGCACTGCCCCTCGGAGTCGGCTCTCGAAGATCAGAGAAAGGAATAATAAAGCGGTTCGTGATCTGGAGCGTTCCCGTCCATTGTTCTGATATTTTCACAGCTTCAATTGGTTTGTAATGATTTCAGTTACAGGAGCAGTAGCCTAGCGTAACCTGTAAACCTTAATTAAAGCAGTCACATTCAGATGGACCCAAACCAACCCTCTGAGCGAAGCCACGTGTCCAGAGAGAGCAGACCACCTCATGTAGAACTAATCACACACACACAGAGAGAGAGCAGAGAGTGTAACAGCTCTCATGTGTCCACTCTCCATTCAACAGGAATATCATGCTAATACATGTACACTGGCACAGCATGAAGACAACAAACAAACAAACATCATATAAACCAACAGAATCTCATTAGCAGCTCACTCATGCCAGAACAAATTAGGAAGGTTGTACAACTAGTTTTAAAAGACACCATAAATTATTTTCACATGCACACTTTCCATCCCTGCACTGATAGCATTACCTGTTGAAACAGGAACATATTCAAAAGCGGTAACACTTTAAGATCCCATTTTAATGCATAAACTAATTAACAATGAAAAATACATCGGTTGCAGTATTTAGTCATCTTTGTTAATGTATATTAATAACGATAGCTCAGGTCCAATAACAGAATAGATAAAAAATGTTTTGATTTAAATAATGCATTACTAAATATTGAGATTAACTACACTAAAAAAATACTCTTTAAACTAACTTAATAAAATGATGAACAATGGTTCAACGCAATCAAATCATTTTGAATCTGTAAGCTCCTTGTGTGTTATCTATGACCCTTAGAGTCATGACTCGAAAAAAGATTTGTTCATTTTGATGAACGAGTTCACGAACGCTCATCGCAGAATAGAGCAAGGCGACCATTTGAGCTTATAAAACTTAAACTTCTTTATTTATTTTTTAAACGGCCAATCGTTTCGCTTGATAAGACTGTTAAGACCCTTATTCATCGTCTGGTGTCGTTTAAAGCCCTTTGAAGCTGCACTGAAACTCTCATTTGGACCTTGAACCGTTTGGTTCCCATTGAAGTCCATTATATGGAGAAAATCCTGGAATGTTTTTTTATCAAAAACCTTAATTTCTTTTCGACTGAAGAAAGAAAGAAATGGTTATCTTGGATGACATGGGGGTGAGTAAATTATCAGCAAAAGTTTTTTTTTTTTTTTTTTTAAGTGAACTACTCCTTTAATGCAACACAAATCATTCATGCAATCCAACACAAACGGATTAAGTAAACTGTAATTTGACATACTTAAGCAGATTAAAAACAATCAAATTAAGTTTGGACAGCAATTGTGTTGCTTAAGCTGATTTGAAGCAATTTGAACAATATTTTTTTTCATTGCAATATAATTAAAGCATTCCAGAAAAGACTTCACAAAGTACTGACAGAAATGAAAAACTTTGCCTTTAGATTAACTTTATATTTTCTCAGAGGCCATGCCACCTTCTTCACAAACCATTAGTTTAACGATTGATAATTAAGTATAGTGGAAAATTATGCAGGATAAGGTAATTAAACGCAATAGCGTTTTGGTGGTAAAACAAATATATGTTTGGTCCTTGAACAAAAATATTTGAGTAAAAAGAACAGTGCCACAAAACCAAGTGGTTTAGTAGAAGTATCTATAATGTCAACAAATGAAGAGTATTGCAAAGTGTTCCAAAATCTAAATCACACTTGACAACTTTTACCAATGCCAAAACGTTCATTATATCAATGTTATTCCAAAGAAAACGTAATAATGCAATAATTTGCTCTATAACATGTAATGGATGACATCAGCGGAATTTCTGCCACATTGTTTAAAGGGGTGATGAACTGAGAAATCAAATTTTCCTTGAGCTTTTGACATCTAAGAGGTCATCATATTATAAGAATATCCTGTAAGTTTCAGAACTGAAAACGTCCTTATTTTAAGACCGATCAAGAGTAAAGAACGGTGCTGTGCCGTCTATATTGGATCTGGATGGTGCGACACACGGACTCTGGGTCGAACATGTATGGGCGAATCATTCCGGTTGCCTTTTTACAACATTGGACGTTTTCAAAGCAATTTCCCCCAAGTGCATCGACGGGTGAGTCTAAACTCATTATAATATGCAAAACTGTTCTCCACTCAAAGCAGTGGGCGTTTACTTCAGTGTTGCCAAGTCCGCTTATTCTAAGCGACTTTGGGCTTGTTTTTCTGTAAAGTCGCTTGCAAATAATGGGAGTCGCAGGTCACGTTTTTTTGGGCTTGTTTCTAAAGTGTAGTTGCTTATTTGGGCTTGTTCCCAGCTTGTTGCCAAGCAGATATTTTCTATGTTATTTAAACGTAGGAGTTTGTCTTGCCTGTTCTCTCTCGCCCTTTCCCCATTCAAAGAGTTTTTTTCCCACCCACATCTTGCTTCTAATAGGCTTTATGCACAACTTACTTCCGCATTCGCTGTAAAACGGGTCTCATCGCTTCCGGTCCAGATCTTTTGTATGTGCTTCATGAAAATTTTTGCGGTTTTAATCAAGATAACTTAAAAGGAGCGATCAAAGATTAGCATAACCAATATCCCTCACGTGTGCAGATTGATATTTAAACGTTTTATATTTTTTATTCTTCACAGTAACGTTTAGATATTTAAATGGAATAAAACGCCAATAACAAAGTGAAATAGGTAGGTTAGCTGATTACCTTACAAATACATAGATATCGTAGTCAGTTCTTACGGCCGTTAACACTTTCTCTGACAAGCGGATGCGATGAGACCCGTTTTCCGGTTTGTTCACGTGACGTGCGGCATAAAGCCTATTGGCTCTGACCCCGATGGCAACGAGTACTAGCCAATCAGAGGCAGAGCTGGGCAATCTTTGTTTTTTTTCTGGTTAGGAAAACGTCAGTAAGTGATGTTAAAATGAAAATACATGCGAGTCTGGACGATCGCGACTGATGCTGACTGGACTGCAGGAGAGATTTATATATTAATTATGTGTTAGATATTTTAGATATTATAATTTAATATCGTTTAACCCTTTAACTGTCACTCCCCCTTTTTTCATGAAAATCACTATCCAATGGTTGTAATTCAAGAATGCTTTGGAATATAAAACCTATTTGGTCTTGTTTTAAAGAAGACATTTGCCAAATTATTTTTGAAGTGAAGTATCATAAAATTAAGAAAGTGAAACAGAAAAAAAAAGTTATAAGTTTGAGTTTATGAAAATGAACAATGTAAAAATATAATTATTTCTATTTTATATATATATTAGGGCTGTGCAAAAGTTAATTGCGATTAATCGCATCCAAAATAAAAGTCTGTGTTTACATAATATATTTGTGTGTGCTGTATATAATTATTTTGTATATATAAATACACACACATGCATGTATATATTTAAGAAAATGTGTTATTCATATATAAAATATTTATTTTTATATAATATAGATTATGTATTTAAATGTATTTACAGGATTTAAGCGCAAATAATTCTTAAATATATACATGTATGCATAGGTATTTATATATACAAAATAATTATATACAGCACACACAAATATATTATGTAAACAAAGACTTTTATTTTGGATGCAATTAATCGCAATTAACTTTTGCACAGCCCTAATATATATATACATATATATATTACAAATTATATTTACTCTAAAACTGTAAGAAAATGTAAGCCAAAAATCTGAAGAAGTTCCAAATTTTAGGTTGATATCTCAAAAATGAGCTTTCAGTCAGATTTTATTTGGGTGCAGTACCAACACTAGATGAACAGCCAAGCTTTATTACATAAGAAAAAGAAACTGTACCTCCGTAGAAAAAGCGCTTTTACTGTCTATGAGCAAAAGTCGCTTGTTTTGGGCTTGTTTTCACCGGCTTGGTTGCTTATTTGTCTCGCGAGATCTGGCAACACTGGTTTACTTCCAAGTCTTCAGTGTGAGACGCCCAAAAAACAGAGCGTTTTTCAGCTAAGCTCAAAACTGGGGTTCAAAATAGCCTAATACTTATTCATTTTAATATTTTTGAATATAAAAACCAAGCGAACATCATAAGTTGACTTCAGCAAACAATATAAAAAAAATTTAAAAGCCAGTTCACAACCCCTTCAATGTTTCCAAAGGCTCTCATTGAACCACTACAAGCGTGAATACCCAGTTTCAGACGGAAATGTCATGTTACTAAGGTAAAATAGATAGCAAATGGCATTTCATATTAATGTAAAGTGTTAATGGTGATGTAAAACAAGCAAACAAAACTGTGATTCGGTACATTCGGGACGGCGCTTTCACAAAGAACACAGCGTTTGGCTTTATACACCAGAGAATTACACGCCGGCTAATTTAAGATAGAGAAAGAAAATTGGATTCAGGCAGTGTTATTCTGTGCATGTGGTATCTGTGTTGTATCAAGCTCGGATCAATACGTTCTGGGAGCAGAAAATGATAGTTATCTCCTTATCATTTTCCATTAAAAATCCCCTTTTGATAACATTTCATCACAGGCTGGTGGGAAGAAGGAAAGAAAATGATAGGGAGATAGAGAGTGCGAGAGAGGTTTTTGTAGCCCCATAAAAACTTTTATCTCCTCTGTTTGCCCCCAAACGCTCCAAAAGCAGCAAGCACTGGATTATAGTCTGCAAATTATATTAAAATCTCTCCGTCGTAGTAATTTCATTTCCCCCCTCAAATAAATCTCGGCCCAGCAAACACAAAGCGCTGGATGCCAAAGAGATTTTGGACGGCGTTAAAAATAGCCACAGAGGTTATTTCTGAATTAAACTACTCTATCGGCAATTATTCATGTGTGTTTTAACTCAGCTGTACTTCATTACATCCGAACGACTTGGGCGTAAAACAGCTTTAGGGCTGGAATAAATTTAGTTGAGTGTTTTAGAGATTTTATTCCAAATCCAGATTGTTAGCCATGCAAAACATATGTTTTATCAACAGCCCATCATAATATATCCACATATCTAATTGCTTCGTAAAGTAAAAGCACACCTCAGCAAGACTGATTTGAAGAAACATGCAGAATGCACGATTTTTACGGTATATCATTCAACACATTAGCGCAAAAGCATCTCATTACTCATCTGAAGCATAATGGACTGTCCACACAGAGATCATAAAACACCTACAGTTTTTACACAAGCACACACACACATGTTGAAAAGGCAATGAAATGCAATTATGGTTGACTTTCTAACCCTCCATTACCCTTACATTAAATAGCCATTACATTATATGGCTTTATCTTTACTGTTGTCTGTCTAAAAGTGGAATCGTGACATCAGTCGATTTCTTCCTTAAGGGCCTTTCACACTCGTATACGCTGCGATTTAACAAACATGCCGTGCATACATTTACTAGAAAGTCATGCTTTTTCAATTAACATCGGTTGTCGGAAGATTTCTAACTTCTGTTTTCTGAAAACCGATAAACATCACCTGATATTTCTGATCTATTGCTAAAAAAGTTTGACTTTGACTTTGAAGTTCAGCCAATTATTGTAATTTGTCATCAAAACAAGATGTGTGCATATCTGGATACAACTTTATGACAATGTCAAAGGCACAATCATCATATTATAGCGATTATCATTAGTTACACATTAAATATTCAATGCAAATTAATCGTTGCACTATGTGTGGCGATTTTCCAACCCGATCTCACGACCAAGTCGTACGAATTCGACGAATGATTAAAAAGTGGCTAATTCGTAACAATTCATACGACCTCACTCGTACGAATTAGTACGATTTTGCTAAATCGTACATGTTTTACAAATTGGCCAATTCGTATGAATTCGTACGAATGACCTACCCCTTACGCCGCCCCTAAACTTAACCATCACGTGGGTTTAGACAAATCGTACGAGTGAGGTCGTACGAATTGTTACGAATTAGCCACTTTTTAATCATCCGTCGTATTCGTACGAATTGGGCGTGAGATAGTGTGGCGATTTTCATGCGAAGATCATGAGAAAGCACCAATACATTGACTGTCACATTAAGCTGAATCATCATCCATGAAGAAAACCGGTAACTTTTTATTTTACGACACGGCGTGAGTAAACCGAAATTAAGAGGTACGTTTCTGTAATTATAGCGTACTTCTGTGTAGCTATAAGGGAACTATATGTTAAGTTTTGGGTATTAAAGGGGTAACAAGCAGATATACAAGCAAATTATTTATAATATAATTACTTTAAAGCCTACCTATTCTGTTAATATATTCTGGGCAAAAACTGTATATAAAATTGTCTGTTGTATATAAAAGTTGTCATCACATTTCTGGCAAAATATGTTCTTGTGCAATTTTACAGGCTAATTTTGACAACTGTGGGTTGAAAATTCAACGTAGGCTATATATATGGATGTATGTAAACATAGTATGATAAAAAAAAGAATTTATTGGCTTTTCTTACAAGATTACTTAATGTTAAGTCAACCCACAGATGCCAAAATTAAATATAAAATTGCACAAGCACATTTTCTGCCAGAAATGTGACAATAACTTTTATATTAGGGATGTGAAACGATTAATCGTGATTAATCACATCCATATATATATATATATATATATATATATATATAAATATTAAATATTTATTAAATAAATATTATATATAAATACACTCATATGCATGTAAATATTTAAGAAAAATGTGCTATAAACATATCAAATATTTATATTTATGTATAATAATAATTTTGTATAAATATATTAAGTATATACATGCAAATATTTCTTAAATGTTTACATGCATGTGTGTGTATTTATATATACAAAATAATTATACACACACATATATTATGTAAACACAAAATTTATTTTGGATGTGATTAATTGCGATTAATCGTTTCACAGCCATATACAACAGACATACAAATTTTCCCTGGAATATATTAACAGAATAGGTAGGCTACCTGTTAGTTTTAAAATAATTACAAATAATTTGCGTGTATATCTGCTTGTTACCCCTTTATTACCCAAAACTTAACATATTGTTCCTTTATACATGTACACGGAAGTACACTATAATTAAAGAAACGTACACTGTCATTTCGGTTTACTTACGCAGTTGTTTGCGGGTCGTAAAATAAAGTGTCACCAGAAAACCGAATGCACATTACAATACTCACATGCACTAAAGACCTTAACCTCTGCCTGAAAGAGCTCAACATGTAAGGTTACCATAATAAGAGAGAAAAGATCACTGTAAAAAATAATCCTGTAAAAAAAAAACGGTAAACTACCGGCAGCTGTGGTTGCCAGCATTATACCTTAAATATACGGTGTGTTACTGTTTTTGTGTCAGAGCATAGATATTGCACAATGCATATTACAATACTCACATGCACTAAATACCTTAACCTGCCTAAAAGAACTCAACATGTAAGGTTACCATAATAAGAGAGAAAAGATCACTGTAAAAAATAATCCTGTAAAAAAACGGTAAACTACCGGAAGCTTGCCAGCATTATACCTTAAATATACGGTGTGTTACTGTTTTTGTGTTAGAGCATAGCTATTCATTTAAAGTTTTATACTGTAGCTGACAATATGGTATTTAGCTGTTAATTTCAAAAACAGTAACACACCGTATTTTTACGGTATGATGCAGGCAACCACAGCTGCCAGTAGTTTACCTTTTTTTTACAGAAATATTTTTTACAGTGTACTCTTAAAAATTAAGGACAAAAAATCTGTAATTTTGTAGATGTCATGTTTACATGCCAAAAGCCTTTTATCTTTAGAAAACCCTCTACTGAGCTACAAACGGTTCTTGATAAGAAGAGGTTCGATATTGAACCAATAAACGTTGTTTTTAACGATGTACTTCAGATTTTGAAGATGAAATGAAGCATTATAAAATTATTAAAGACATGCAAATAGAGAGAGCTCGAATCTCAACTTACCATTAGCCCTAATATCCTCCTCAACCAAACCAACATTCACTACATCTTTCACAATCTGACATCATGCTAAACAGTAATTACCTCAATGTTTCACCTTGCATTGAGTGCGGACGTTAGTTTGAATAACAAGCGTTTGCGCACCTACTCGGACGGCACAATCCAGGCATTTATTGACAAGCTTGATTAAACGTGTACATGTGAGCGCAGGTCAAAGGATTCCTGTAAACATGCTGCGGGTGATGATTAATGCTTGCCGCTGAGGCGGTTTGTCTATAACCCATGATGCACCCACACAAATACATATCCACTCTCTTCTGAAAACTAGCTGATTTCAATTGAGTTCACTGTTAGCATGCTACTGAGCAAAATGGTATTCCAATAGGTGTAAAAATACATGGAACAAGCAAACATTGGGGAAAACAGTCTCTTTTTAAATACACTGGACTATTTTTACCGTCTGCCATCTTGGATTGATTGTCATATAAGAGTGCTTGTGAGGCTGCCTTTGAATTTGATATCTTAGATGGCAGAACAACCATGCCTATAGCAATTTAAAGCATCATGGATGGTAAAACACACTATTTGTAACAGCAATTGCATCATGCCAATGAGGCTTTAAAATGTTGCTTATGCATAAAAAGGAGTGATTGTGAACATATTGTTTTATGTTTGAGATAGTAATGTTTAATCAAAATGTCATAACTCTACCTTCAAGTGAAGCGACAGACAGTGCCCCTGTTACACCATTTTAAAGGTTTCTAATCTTGTTTTGGAGTCTCCTACAATAGATTTACATGCATGCAAGGTAAAAAAAAAAAAAAAAACTTTAACTTTCTCATAAAATACATTGCAAAAAAAATTTGCACATCCTTTCTCAGAGTCTGAAAATGATTTTTTTTATTTTTTTATTTTTTTTTTGAAGATTCGCTCTCTCTAAACCTTGCAAGCCTACTCTGCTCTGATTGGTCAGATGGCCCAGTCTGTTGTGATTGGTTAACCCTGCTCATATTGGTCAGATGGCCCAGTCTGTTGTGATTGGTTAACCCTGCTCATATTGGTCAGATGGCCCAGTCTGTTGTGATTGGTCTACCCTGCTCTGATTGGTCAGATGGCCCAGTCTGTTGTGATTGGTTTACCCTGCTCTGATTGGTCAGATGGCCAGTCTGTTGTGATTGGTTTACCCTGCTCTGATTGGTCAGATGGCCAGTCTGTTGTGATTGGTCTAACCTGCTCTGATTGGTCAGATGGTCCAGTCTGTTGTGATTGGTTAACCCTGCTCATATTGGTCAGATGGCCCAGTCTGTTGTGATTGGTCTACCCTGCTCTGATTGGTCAGATGGCCAGTCTGTTGTGATTGGTCTACTCTGCTCTGATTGGTCATATGGCTCAGTCTGTTGTGATTGGTCTACTCTGCTCTGATTGGTCAGATGGCCCAGTCTGTTGTGATTGGTTAACCCTGCTCATATTGGTCAGATGGCCCAGTCTGTTGTGATTGGTCTACCCTGCTCTGATTGGTCAGATGGCCAGTCTGTTGTGATTGGTTTACCCTGCTCTGATTGGTCAGATGGCCCAGTCTGCAGATTCGTGCCGGAAGAGAGACTGGAATTACTAACAACTAGTTTAAGCAGTTAAGAATCAATTCGTTATTTTAAGAGACAATAACTTTATTTGTCATGCACTTTTATGTATAAAACTTTGCAGACCTTTAACATTCACAAACAGCTATATTACACACTCATGAAAGGTGATATTCTAAAAAGCATAATAAAAAGCTCGCATTATTTCATTTTGATAATCCGTTAAACTCATATGTCACAACATGAAAGAAAATATCTGCCGCAGCTTCAAAACCAGCCTAAAGATGGTAGCTTTCTACACAAGCTGACTAGTATGGTCTGTTTTGCTAGTTTTCAGGCACTTATCAGCTATTCAGGGTGGATACCTGGTAAACAAGCATAAACCAGTTAAGGCCAGTAACCTAGCTTAGGTAATGTGTTCCAAAGTGTTGTGAAAAAGAGTAATTGAAATGTGCATCTAACGCTGTTTTCCATTGATTTCACCCTCAGCCTATTGTCTTGCACACTCATAAACCACATTTCATAGCAGTAATTTAATGTCAATGTAAATGATAATCTAACACCACTGTACTAATAACGTCCCACTGAGACAGCAGTCAGCACACAGAGTGTGTGTGTGTGTGTGTGTGTGTGTGTGTGTGACAGGCCTCCTACGCTGATTCATCCTCCCTCTCGCACCCTCCTATGGGCATAAACCATTATTCATTTGAGCGGTGTGTGTGTGAGCATGTGTGTGCCTCTGAGCGTGACAGAAAGAGGGAATATTTCGAGCAGAAGAAGGGAGGGGGCGCAGATACTCACAGAGGAGTATGTTGCTTTAAATGGCTTTTCAAGTTCAATTAATATGACGTTTTTAATGAATTAGAGGACTAAGTTTTCTTTCACTAATAAATGAAATAATCACAGAAAGAAAGGTTGGGCAAAATCTGTTTAAAATGCACATGACATGAATTGTATCCCTCTAGCACTGCTCTCAAATCAAATTTGAGCTTCAGTCAAGTGAGATGACCTGCGTGAAACTAGAGAGAGATCGAGGAATACTTTCAGTGCTATTACTAACACTATTGTAAGCATTACAAAAAGTACAGGAATATATATTTTACATATAATTCAATATATATTCTATGGTTCGGCATGGGGGAAAAAAACACTTTAAAAGATAGGCTAATTGGGACTTTTTATGTCACAATTCTGACTTTTGGTCTCGAAATTGCGAGATAAAAACTTGCATTTGTGAGTTATAAATTGCAGGATATAAACTCACAATTATACAATAACTCCCAATGTCACAACTCACGAGATGTAAACTTGCAATTGCGAGAAAAAAGTCAGATCTGTGAGATAAAACTCGCAATTATACCCTTTTTAATTTTTATTCAGTGGTAAAAACAAGCTTCCATAATATTCAGTATCGATCCCTACAAGAAAAAAAATGACATCTCTTTAATATTTCATTTGTTTTTCCAAGACAGTGAGGTTAAATGCAAAATTAGACATTTTTATTTGAAGAGTTCAGATGCAAAAGCCTCTAAGTGCCATTTGAAATTTTCTTCTAAAATGATCATTTTTATCAAGCTTGTATATTTAAGTTCAGTAATTTCACTTAAATGACAATAAATAGGTAATCTTCATTGTCATTTAAGTGAAATTACTGAACTTAAATATACAAGTTTGATAAAAATGGTCATTTTAGAAGAAAATTTCAAATGGCATTTAGAGGCTTTTGCATCTGAACTCTTAATTTATTTTTCATCCATAAAAGACCCAAATAATCTCAGATGTGCCTCCTCTAGAATTTCAGAAGATATCTTAAAAATGTCAGAGATCTCAATATGAACTCAAACATTTCTCACCACATTTATTTTACAGCTCATTAATCTTACTGTAGGGCAACTATTGACTCTTTTGTCCCTAGATTTGACTATTTGCAACTATTTGACTGAGTATAAAATAGACCTCTGAACAATTGAATTCTTTATCTCCTGGCCTACACTCTTGGAAACTCTAGTCATTTCTTTGCAGATTTTTACTTTTGTTGTCGCATGTTTTCTCATCGAGTTCCCCCAACAGCTCTATGGTGTATATATTCACAACACTGTCATAAAAAACTCACTTCCGACTCCTTCCTCCCACTTTCTACCGCTGATCATGTGCATTTGTTATAATCGGCTATGTCTACCGAGTGGGTAATACATCATACACAGTATCATAGAATTATGTCATAAAGCAGTTCGTGTTTCTCGCTCGTTCTCGCTTCTCACGAGACTTCCTGTTTCCAACTTAACGGGATGTTAGTCCTGATATTGCAAGGTTTGTTTTCCACCTGGGAACGCTGGGAGGAGCGGGGAACGTCATCATTCTCTCCAGAACAGGTTAATAAACCATCCAGCTGCTGGTAACACAGACTCATCCCAAAAAGTAATATAACTGACGTCTTGGGACGTCTTTTATGGAAGCTTGTTTCCGCCAGAATGAAAAATATAAAAGGCAATTGCGACTTTTTATCTCACAATTCGGACTTTTTTTCTCACAATTGCGAGTTTATTTCTTGCAATTCTGACAATATTTCTCAGAATTGCGAGATGGAAAGTCAGAATTGCGAGATATAAAGTCATAATTGCGTGATATAAAGTCGCAATGGCAAGATATAAAGTCAGAATTGCGAGTTATAAAGTCGTAATTGCGAGTTATTAAGTCAGAATTGCGAGATATAAAGTCAGAAATGCATGATATAAAGTCAGAATTGTGAGATATAAAGTCAGAATTGCGAGTTATAAAGTCGTAATTGCGAGTTATTAAGTCAGAATTGCGAGATATAAAGTCAGAAATGCATGATATAAAGTCGCAATTGCAAGATATAAAGTCAGAATTGCGAGTTATAAAGTCGTAATTGCGTGTTATTAAGTCAGAATTGCAAGTTATAATGTCAGAATTGCGAGTTATTAAGTCAGAATTGCGAGATATAAAGTCAGAAATGCATGATATAAAGTCAGAATTGTGAGATATAATGTTTATACTAGTTTTTTTCCCCTTAGAATTGGCCTGATAAGTCGCAATTGCGAGTTTATATCTCACAATTCTGAGAAAAGAAGTCAGAATTTCGACATATAAACTCGCAATTATGTGTTATAAAGTCAGAATTGCGATATGTAAACTCGCAATTGTGAGAAAAAAAGTCAGAATTGTGAGATAAAAAGTCGCAATTCTGACTTTATAACTCGCAATTGCGACTTTTTATCACGCAATTCTGACTTTTTATCTCGCAATTGTAAAAAATAAAGTCATTGCGATATATAAACTCTTAATTGTGAGAAAAAAGTCAAAATTGTGAGATAAAAAGTCAAAATTATTTATTTTATTTTTTTATTCAGTGGCGGAAACAAGCCTCGATAGTCTTTTGACCGTACGTCAATATCCGCCTTTTTAGGGCCCCCTTAAACGTCGGTAGATGGCGATCACGGGCCGTCATACAACTGACGCTTTACCTTTAACGTTAGTTAGGTGACGGGGTAGGTTAGGGTTAGGTTTAGAGTTAGGATTCCATAACCTCATCTACCGACGTTTAAGGGGGCCCTAAAAAGGCGAATATTGACGTATGGTCAAAAGACGTCCCAAAACGTCAGTTATATGACGTCTTGGGATGAGACTGTGCTGATTTCATTAAGTTGAACTAGTTGCCAAGTGCCCCTTTAAATATAAAGCTGCTTTATTGCCATTGATGGTTCTATGAAGAAACATCCATGAAATCACTAAAGCTTCTTTATAGTGAAAAGGGGGTCATTAAAATGTTCTTCACACTAAGGAAAATCTGTTATTTTAAGAACTGTTCACTGAAAGGTTCACCTTTATTTTTAAGAATGCACCTTTAAACCAATAAATTAGTAAAATCATTACATGACCAACCACCTACTTTGAAGCATCATGCCCTAATTCCTCTTGCCGCATTAATTTGGATGAGACTTTGTTTGGGAATATGGAAAAAATACTGCATGCATGCTCAAATACCAAACAAAGAACATTTCTTTGAACGCATAAATTAACGTCTAATGCAAGGTTGACGTTTTGCCGTGAATGAGAAACATCACACCGAATGTTTCATTTCACATGGCACACGGGGAGCTCTTAGTATGCATCATCTGCGCGCAAAGAGGGACTGCCCTACTTCTGCAAGCACACACAAAAATATGAGATGATACACAAGTGGGAGTGACCACAGTGCATCCAGCATCCTTTTTATTGTCATGACACAGTGAACACAAGCAGAAAAACACCATGCATTAGTGTACTAACAGACAATGTTACTCTAAAAGAGAAATCTGTCAAGACAAGAGGAGTCTGAATGACATCTGATCTGACAGCATGCATTGATGGAAATCAGTCCCAGTCAATCTGACGGCCTCCACACTGTGCATAAGGAATGAGCGGACTTGCAAAAGAACAAATTCAATGCTTCAATGCATAGGGCTGTGCAAAAGTTACTTGCGATTAATCGCATGCAAAATAAAAGTCTGTGTTTTCATAATATATGTGTGATGTATATAATTATTTTGTATATATAAATAAATACACACACATGCATGTATATATTTAAGAAAATGTGTTATTATATATGTAAAATATTGATATTTATATAATATTGATTATGTATTTATATATATATATATATATATATATATATATAGAATTTAAGCGCAAATAATTCTTCATGCATGCATAGGTATTTATATATACCAAATAATTATATACAGCACACACAAATATATTATGTAAACACAGACTTTTATTTTGGATGCGATTAATCGCAATTAACTTTTGCACAGCCCTAATTTTAAGTAAACAACCATGTTTTACTATTGCATATCTTAAATTGCATAAAGCTGGGTAGGGTGAACCAGCACAAAAACACAATGCATCATGAGAAATAGCATGTTACTCTCTAAAAAAATGGCAGAGGGAGGTTTGAATGACATCTGACAGCATGCTCTGATGAAAATCAGTTGCAATTGTACTGACTGTGCTTAAAAAATACTGTGAGGGAGGGTAATGGGAGGAAAACGTGGATTGGACAGCGAATAAATATGCACAGATATTTAATTTTCTTTGAATTTGAAAGTGAGCTTTAGATTAGAATAACATCTAACACTATAGTTGCAATTCGACTGTGCATATGCATAAGAAAGAACAATGAGTTACAATGTAAACACACCGCGTGTAAATAACAAATGTGCATGCAACTGTGAACGCATATGTTTTCTATCACATATGGGTGGGCAAATACGAAATCACAATGCATCAGTGCACTGGATGAAAAATAGTCTGTTAGTTTTAAAAGGACAGAAAGAGACAGGTTTGAATTCTATTAACGCACGCTGTCAGCTGTCAATCATTTGCAATCGTGGAGAATGCGCTCTGCGCGTAAATAATAAATATGCGCAACAGAAGAACATTCACAGTTTACAAGTAAGCAGCGTTCAACAATTACGAGGAAACACATATTTCCCCTAACAAATACCTCACAAAGCATAAAAAAGGTTATCCGTGTGGCCAAAGCCCTCAACACGTAGCCTATTGAAAAGCATCATTACCTTTGTGCATGCCGGTGTAGCGGTCCTTGAGGACAGTCAGTTCGTGGATCTTTCCAAACTGTTCGAAAAGAGGCTTCAGGTCCTTCTCCTCCAGGTTGCGCGGGATCTGTCCTATAAAGAGCTTGATGGCATCCTGGTCTTTCATGGTGCCGTTGTCGGGGTGGATGGAGATGGACTCTGAGCCGTTCATGGGCTTGGGGAAGGTGATGTGCGCGTACTGGGGCTGGTGCGGGTGCGGGAACAGGAGCACTGGTGCCGCTGCCTGGCTCGGTACCGCCCCCGGTCCGGTGAGGAGCAGGCTGGCGTGGGCAGGCTGAGGATGAGGATGCTGAGGATGCTGATGCTGCTGCCTCCTCGCTTCAGTCTGGGTGAATCTAGCCATTCTGCGCGCGGCGGAGAGCGCGATAATAATAACAACATACACACGCACGCACACGCGCCGGGAGAGAGTACGCGCTCAGCTGGAAACGAGACGCTCGCTTTCTATTCGAAACATGTCAAGCTCACCCCCCGCACCTGGAGGAGGAGGAGGAGATGAGAGCGGAGCGCGGCCACGACTCACATGCGCGGCCCCGTAGCGCCATCTGCCGACGAATAGTCAACCGCACAGACAGAAGGAGAGATTTACATTTACATCTACATCTAATCGTTTAGAAAACGCTTTTATCCATAGCGATGACAACAGTGAACAAGTGCCGTAACAAGTCTCAGTTATTTGCACAGTCTACACATAGCAAGTTGTTGTTGTTTTTTTGTTGTTGTTGTTTTTTACAGGAAAACAAATAAAAATAGAATAGTATAGAATAGAAAAGATAAGTGCTATTAATTGGTCGGGATAGATAGATAGATAGATAGATAGATAGATAGATAGATAGATAGATAGATAGATAGATAGATAGATAGATAGATAGATAGATAGATAGATAGATAGATAGATAGATAGATAGATAGATAGATAGATAGATAGATAGATAGATAGATAGATAGATTTTTAAAAAGATCTACATATTTGATTTAAGATATGATTTATATACACACATATAATAAACTTTAAATCGTTTTTAAAGATATGATCTACTTAACAGAATAGATCATATCTTAAAAAAAATATATATATATATATATATATATATATATATATATATATATATATTATATATATAAAGAGTTCAGATGCAAAAGGCTAAGTGCCATTTGAAATTTTCCTCTAAAATGATTTTTATCAAGCTTGTATATTTAAGTTCAATAATTTCACTTGAATTGCAATTAATTGTCACTATTAATTGTCATTTAAGTGAAATTACTCAACTTAAATATACAAGCTTGATAAAAATGGTCATTTTAGAAGAAAATTTCAAATGGCACTTAGAGGCTTTTGCATCTGAACTCTTCATATATATATATATATATATATATATATATATATATATATATATATATATATAT
This sequence comes from Cyprinella venusta, assembly GCA_038021265.1. NCBI lineage: Eukaryota > Metazoa > Chordata > Actinopteri > Cypriniformes > Leuciscidae > Cyprinella > Cyprinella venusta. Next base: position 34,055,615 of record CM075870.1, on the reverse strand, counting down.
ATTACAGAGACAATTCAGGCAAGTGAAATCATACAAATTGAAAATAACAAATCAACTGACCAGCAGTGTTAACCTGTTATGAAGTCATTCGAAATCCTGTTTAGCAGGGTAGCCTATATATTTTATGACTAGGACTTATTTTTAGATAACTTGTCAACTGGGGACAAAGTTGAAACCACAAATCAACATATATTTGGAACAAGGCTCTTTTAGGTCTATTACCTTCATACAATCTCACTGACGTAATCCAGCATGTGCACAGCAGCACTACACGCAGAACACACACATATTCGTGACGTCATCTTTGAGGAGCAACACACAGTTCCGATTGAACGGAAAGACAGAAAACTCTTGCTTTTACCGACACATTTTAGCTTACCTTTTAATAGGAAAGTTAGCCATGTCGGTGAATTACGCCGCGGGACTTTCTCCGTATGCGGACAAAGGCATCTGCGGCCTCCCGGAGGTGATCTGTTTACATTTGTGGCCATTAGCCGGCTAGCTAGAGTTAGCTTCATTTTGTGCACATTAGCGTCAAATTTGCTGTTAGCTTTCTGAAATGCCACTATTTTTCTGCACCGAAAGATGTTTCAGATACACGTGGGTATGGCCGTTGTATTCTTTATAGTTACCAAATAATACTGAACAAAGACATTCAGCAGTTAACGTTAGTGAATTAATTCACATGGTAATAGTAGCTAAAGAAATTAGAACTCGTGTGTTAATTTGATCTTGCCACAGTGAAGTGCAAACTGTATTAATATGATGAAAGTCACCTGTGGTCAATGAATAACGTTAATAGATTTTGATTTTGATAATTACGAGGTAACAGTTCGCTAGCCCGACAGTAACGTCACTACTGTTTATCGTTGCCTAGCAACATAGCGCGTTAACGTCAAGTCAAGTTTAACTTTGGCATCGCTGTCGAGGAGTAATTAGCTGGTGAAGTGGATTTACTTATTGTAGAGTTAACAAAAGTTATCATAAACATTGTAAGGCAGATGTCTTAACAAATGTCGACCAGGAAATTATTTACGAGCAGTTCATTCATAGCTACAAGATCGCTGTGAAAATACGGACCGGAAGTCAAAAGACAACGAGCGCAACGCTGAAAAGGGGCGGGGCTACGTAAGGTCTATTTAATTTACATAATTCGATAATAGCTCATACATACATTACATAATTCTATATAAATGCAACATGCAGCATGTTTACACATGACATGACAATAAATAAAGATTGAAGGTTTAACGATATTGATAAAGATATAGTTCTAAAATCGTTCTCAGTGTTAAAGAATAGCCGAGTTCACACGACAGGTATAACGATAGCTAAAAAGCAGGTCAAAAAGTCAATTAAAAAGCAGGCCTCCAGTATAATAGTGCACTGTATATCAAATGAAAAAAAAAATTAAAGCAGTCTATACACATTTTGTATAGACCATTTTGCGAGATGTAAACAACACTGGTCCAGAAGCACTTCCTGTTTCAGTTTTTTAACACTACTTAAAAGCTAGGATATAAAATACAACCAACAGAACATATAAAACTGAATCAAAAAGTTAAACCAACATCTTTAAGATGATTTCTTTACTTGTGAAATAAAGAAAACAGCTACAAACTGAAACAGGAAGTGCTTCTGGAACAGTGTTGTTTACATCTTGTAAAATGGTCTATATGTGACACCACTCACGTTACAGCAGCTGGGCCGCAGGTCATTGTCTCTGATCAGTGTGTGTGTTTGTAGGTGTTTGACAGCCCAGAGGAGTTGAAGACTAAAGTGGAGACACTGGCCCAGTGGATCAAGGAGTCGCAGTACATGGTGGTGCATTCAGGAGCTGGAATCAGCACTTCTACAGGGATCCCAGACTTCAGGTACTCCTCACCACAGATATGAATACATATACTACATTCGACCGCCATCTTGGAACGGTCAGCGCGTCATCGCTCACAATAGGAATCAAGAATAAAGACACAACATTGTGTAGATTTAAAGGACAAAATGAACCTTTGGTCTAATTACTAGGGCTGTCAAAACGATTAATCGCATCCAAAATAAAAGTTTGTGTTTACATAATATATGCGGGGACACTGTGTATAATTATTTTGTATATATATATAAAACACACATGCATGTATATTTAAGAAAAAAATATTATTTATATATAAAATATTTATATTTATATATAATATAAATTATATATAAATCTATATACAGAATATACATGAAAATATTTCTTAAATATATACAAGCATGTGTGTGTATTTTTATATATATAAGTATATATATATATATATATAAAATAATTATACACAGTGCACCCACATATATTATGTAAACACAAACTTTTATTTTGGATGCAATTAATCGCGATTAATCGTTTTGACAGCCCTACTAATTACACATTGGTACATCTCTAAAAACTGTTTAGCTTATAACGCTAGTAGGGCTGGGAAACGATTAATCGCGATTAATCGCATCCAAAATAAAAGTTTGTGTTTACATAATAAATATATATATATATATATATATATATGTGTTATATATTATATATATATTTATGTATATATAAATACACACATATGCATTTATATATTTTAGAAAATGTGTTATCAATATATATCAAATATTTGTATTTATGTATAATATTAATTTTGTATAAATATATATAAAGTATACACATGCAAACATTTCTTAAATGTTTACATGCATGTGTGTGTATTTATATACACAAAATAATTATAAACACTACACACACATATATTATGTAAACACAGACTTTTATTTTGGATGCGATTAATCGTTTCCCAGCCCTAAACAAAATAAAATAAAAATCGCTAGTTAATACCACTAACAAGGCTCAAAATAGCCCAACACTGACACGGTAGCATAATCAGGGTCCCTACATGCAAACCGAAGCGTTGAGAACTTTGTAAGTGTAAAGACCGTTTAATAGGAAGATATTTTATAAAGACAGTCCACTTCGCGAATTCAGGCAGGAGCCATCTTTGGAAAACGAGTTGGTGTTCACTGTCTCTTTAAAGTCAGGACTAAAATGTTATAGGTGTTCTCGATGCAATGCCATCAACTGAGCTAAAGCCAATGGGCAGTGATGCGTTTATGTTTTCCTAATCTTCTGGCAGCCCAGTAGAAGAAAATATGGATAATCCTGTGGATTTAATCCTTCAGAGATAATCAAAACCATGCTTTTCAAAGCTTTTGTTTATTTCCATGTTTTTTTACATGCTGGTTCAGTTTGTGTGTTTGCTCTTTTTGGGTTTACTGCACAGATACAACCTGCTTGTGCAATAGTAATGAAAAATAGCCCTGAAATTACACATTTAAATGGCCTTAAAAGAGACCGCCAGAATCACAGTAAACCACTAGAGGGAGATGTGAAGTTTAGCACCGATAACAGCAGAAACTCTTTATACAAATACTGCACAGTGTATAGTGTATGTAGAGTGAGAAGTAGTAATATCCAACAATGATTGTTTTAATCTTTTGTACACCCCACATTTAGTCACCTGTAGTAGGTCACCATTTCACTTGAATAATCTGTAACTATTTGTTACTCAGAATTAATAATAATTGAGGGACTTACACCGTTCTTGAACCAAACTAAATCATCACTGACTTAAGTTGAACAATGACGCTGTTGTCGTTTAGTTTGCATCAGTGATCATTAGCCGCTTTGAAACAATCTGTATCGGAAAAAAGGACTTTATAAATAAAGATGACTTAACTTGACCTATTCACATTTAAAGGTAGGGTAGGCAATGTTAGGGTGGTAGTTATCCCAAAAGTTCCCAAGGATTTGTATCCGAAATTCCAATTTTAAATAATGGCTTCTCTCTTGTCATTGTCGCCTATCAATGACGCAATATCCGCACCACGTCTTTCTTTCTTCAGTCGAAAAGAAATTACGGTTTTTGATGAAAACATTCCAGGATTTTCTCCATATAATGGACTTCAATGGGGTCCAAACGGTTCAAAGTCAAAATGAGAGTTTCGGTGCTGCTTCAAAGGGCTTTAAACGACACCAGACGATGAATAAGGGTCTTATCTAGGACCCTTCGAGTCATGACTCGAAAAAAGATTTGTTCATTTTGATGAACGAGTTCAAACAGGAGAGTCATGAACGCTCATCACAGAACAGAGCAAGGCGAGCATTTGTGCTTCTAAAACTTAAACTTTTTTTATTTATTTATTAAATGAGCGATCGTTTCGCTTGATAAGACCCTTATTCATCGTCTGGTGTCGTTTAAAGCCATTTGAAGCTGCACTGAAACTCTCATTCGGACCTTGAACCGTTTGGACCCCATTGAAGTCCATTATATGGAGAAAAATCCTGGAATGTTTTCATCAAAAACCTTAATTTCTTTTCGACTGAAGAAAGAATGACAAGGACATCTTGGATGTGAGTAAATTATCAGCAAAAGTTTGTTTTTGTTTTTTTTAAGTGAAATACTCCTTTAATGCTCAAGCTTACAAGCTTAATCCACAACTTATTTCGGTTATGTTTGTTAAAAGGACAGACCGGCTTTACATTTTATGATGGCTCTCATGAAGGCTTTGAACAAAAGGTGGAAATAATTCATTTCAGAGAATGCTCTGATGAAAATGCATGGGAGAATAACTGAACAAAAACTGTGGTCTCAGTATCTCTGTGGAAAGTTTCTAAATGAAGTACATCAAGTGCTTCTTTTCTATCTAATATTGAATCTTCCAGTTTCACACCACATAATCGATCAGCTCTAACTGATGCATAGATGAGCACTCTAGTCTTGCTTTATCATATTATTGATCTATGTCTAAGTGGGAGGATTGTCTTGATTGGATCTATTTAACTGTAGGCCTCAATACTTCTACAAATCAGTAGTAGTTTATGTTATTTATGTTCAAGCTGCCATAATATGCATTACAATGTTTATTTAGTAATATATTTGGGGGACTCTGCCTTATATTATACCGCAGAAATAACTCATTTATCAGCCATTAAGATTGTATTGCACTGTGACATTTAGGACGCCAGTCGTCTCATTTCGAAGGCATGCATCCTCCGAGCTGCCTCATTTCAGTAAATTAACCATTACATACCAAAGTCATAAAGAAATTACAACAATTTAAGCTTCACAAGGAATAAAAGTCATGTTTATAATGGTTACCTTTCTGAAGTGAGACATATTTGACGTATGCGTCTGACTAATGAGACCTCCGGAGGACTGAGACAAAACATAATATGTATTTATTAATTGTATTGTGCTTACATGTTCTTTATGTGTGTGTGTGTGTGTGTGTTTGCGGTGCTTTTCTGAGTTGACCTCAATTCACTTGGGTTTCATCTTTACTTTCAGATTTGTGTTTGATGCACACATTTTTAATGCTCTCATGAATTTAAGGCTGATTTAATTGGATTCACCTTAATCTAGTTTGTCATTTTGCTAACACTCTGTGCAGGGGTTTTTAATTTTAAAGGAGGCTGATGTTATGTTGAGTGACAGCTCTTACATTTATTCTCCTTTTAACTGGCTGGTTTTCCTTTCCCCCTCTTTGATATTCCGTCGGCTCGTCTGACTCGTTATCAGAGTGTGTATGTGATGTGGTGTGTCGCCGCTGCACATTTTCCTCCTGTGTTGTATTTTCGTATTATGTATTTATTTATTTATAAAGCACCTTTCCTCCAAAGTGCTGTTCATTACAAACGATCTAAATCAAAACAGCTCAACATAACAAATGATTGAGAACCAAAAAAAAAAAAACAAGATAAAAAAGTACAACACCCATTAACCCTCAGGTGCTCTTCGGTCATTTCTGACCGATCAACTTTCTGTTTTGAATTTCTAAAAATCACAGCTTCATCGGAATGTTATGAAACTGGGGGACTTTTATGGCATTATGTATGTGAATGCAAAAAAAAAATTAGGTCATGATCCGAGCATGCTAAGTGGTCGTAAAAAAATAGTCACACTTGTGGACTCATAGGAAATGAATGGGAAATTGACAAAAAAAAATTCTCTGAATTTTCGTACGTGCAATCTACAAATCGGCCACAATTCTAAAAGAAAGGACACCGCAGGAAACGGGTGACGCTCTACAATATCTAGAGTGCAAAACAGACACACCCACCAACACACACACACTCATACAAACACACTTTTATACACATACACACAAATAAATTTTGATTACAAAAAGTATGTTTTGAATTTTTAAAAATCACAGCTTCATCGCAATGTTACGAAATTTGGTGACTGTTATGGCATTATGTATGTGAACACACAAAAAAATTGAGGTCATGATCTGAGCATGCTAAGTGGTCTTAAGAAATAGTCACACTTTTGGTCTTTGGTCAGAAATGACCCCCATAGGAAATGAATGGAAAATTGACAAAAACACAAAAATTCACAATTTTTATTTTTTATTTATTTATTTATTTATTTTTTACATTTTTTTAATAAAAAATATTTTTTGAGAATGTTTCAACTATATATTCAAATCCACAAAATGTGTTCATAAACATCTGGGGAATTCACATGCCTCTCCATAGAGAGCTGTACATGCTATCTAGTGGTTACACCATGATTCTACGCTTTTTCTCTATACTGTAACCAGATGGAGCTAATTTTCTTCAAAAAATATTTTTTTTCTGAAGGCCTAGACTCTATATTAAACTAAAATACAGCATTGATAATTAAAAAAAAATTATATATATATATATATATATATATATATATATATATATATATACATATACGTATATATATATATAGAAAAATATATTTTTATATTATATATATTATATTTATATTTCCATGGCAAAATAGACCATAAATATTGCATAAATATTAATTAATTCAATCAAATTGTCTCAAAATACTAAATTACAAAGAATAAATATTATAGAACAAAAATAAATTGCATTAGTTTTACTGGGATGGACGAAATTTAATTTTTAGGTGTCTGGTCACTTTTGACCGGGAAGATAACAAGTGTGACTCCGAAACGAAGAGCACCTGAGGGTTAAAAGACTGACTTAAAATGCGAGAGAGAAAGTGAGAGTTTAGGAAACCTAAAAATATTTAACGTTGGGGAAGATCTAACAAAAAAGGGTAAGTCGTTCCATAATCTCGGAAAATCACATGTTTAGAGAATCGGTTTTAATTTGCCTGTTGTCCTGAGATTAAAAAAAGCAGTTTTTTTAATCTGTTTATTAATCCTCACCGAGAATCAAAAATGACTCCCTAGGTGTTCTCCTGTATGAAATTTTCATAAGAACGCCCGTCTATCAAATCTTGTTGACAGACTATTTTCAGAGGGGATGCTTCTGTCAGGAGCACATAAACAGTTCAGGCAATATTTCACTTAAAATAATTTACAATTCTGTCACCATTTATTCACCCCATGTCATCTGAACCAAAATAGGTTTGTCAGTGGAATGCAAAGGGAGTTTATTTCCCAAGGGACATTCCTACTGATGAAATGTGTTGTTTGAATGCACTGTAAGTCATGAATAAAGGCATCTGCCAATTGCAGCAGTGTTGAGTTACTTGGCTAAAAAAAGTCCCTGCTTTTTTTTTAATCAAAACTAGACGTAATAAAAAAGTAGAAGTTTGAAGTTTTTTAAATTAACAGTTTGAGATCAGTTTTTGAAAGTCTCACCGAAGCTGCATTTCTTTGATCAAAAATACAGTCAAATATATATTTTTTTAAATATTACAATTGAATAATATTTCAGCATCATTACTCCAGTCTTCAGTCACATGATCATGTCACATGATCCTTCAGAAATCATTCTAATATGCTGATTTGCGGCTCAAGAAACATTTTTTTATGATTATTATCAGTGTTGAAACCAGTTAATATTTTTTTGAGACAAACTCACTCTGCTAGCAATATTTTTCTGCAAGCACTTTATGTTCCAATTTAAGAAAGAACTTACGAATGTCTGCAACCCTACCCAGTGCACTACAATCTCATTCCAATTTCCCAGATTGCACAGCTATTGCCTCCTGTTCTCAACACTGGCCTGTTTAGTCAGCTTTGTTGGTGTGTTATGCGGTATTTCAGAAGTGGAGAGCTTAGTTGGGACATATAGTCTCAGGCTCAGAGCAAGTCTGTTTACTGACCGTTTGTGTATCACACACACTCTGAGCTCCAAGGCTGTCAAATAATTAATCGCGATTAATCGCATCCGAAATAAAAGTGTGTGTTTACATAATATATTATGTGTATAATTATTTTATATATATAAATATACACACATGCATTTCTTATAAATCTTAAATATAATATAAATATATAAAAATAACTATAAATATCTTTCTTATAAATATTTCTTATAATTTAAATTTTTATACAATTTATATTATATATAAATATAAATATTTATTTATAAATTATATTTGTTTCTTAAATATATATGCATGTGTGTGTATTTATATATAAAATAATTAATTAATTACTATAATTATAATTTATAATTATATATATATATATATATATATATATACACACATGCTTGTATATATTAAATAAATATTTTCATTTCTTATAAATCTTAAATATAATATAAATATATAAATATAACTATAAATATCTTATAAATATATATTAAATATTTAAAATTTTTATACAATTTCAAATGTTTGTATGTATTTTTATTTTATTTTTTATTTTATTTTTTATTTATTTATTTTTGTTTTTCTTTTCTTTTATTATTATTTTTTTTAATATGAAACTATTTATTCTGCTGTCTTGGCCAGGACTCCCTTAAAAAAGAGATTCTGAATCTCAATGGGACTATTTCCTGGTAAAATAAAGGTAAATAAAAATAATAAAATAATAATAATTTATATTATATATACATATAAATATTTTATTTATAAATTATATTTGTTTCTTAAATATATGTATGCGTGTGTATTTATATATATAAAATAATTACACAGCGCACCCACATATATTACGTAAACACAAACTTTTATTTTGGATGCGATTAATCGTTTGACAGCCCTACTGAGCTCCATTCTGATTGCTTGCTTCACCCACTTTTCGAGAGTCAAAAGTGCACAGGTTCATATAAATGCACACTAGATGGTCTGTTTTGGGAAAAATAAACACTGCATTTGTTTGTTTGTGAAATTGAATCTTTACAAAACAGTCAAAAGTTTAATTTTAGAAACTTGATAAGCTAGAAATCTGTGAGCAGACATAAATATTACTGTGTATCCACTTTGGTTTATCCGATTTCAGATTTCCCTGCCCCTAAATGTCACATTAAGGAAAAGCTAACTTTGTTTGAGGGTTTACACGTCAGTCAGACGCCCTCTTTCTGTCTAAGCGGGCGTTTCTTGGCCAGAATAAGCTTGTCTACTAGACTTTGATCAATAGCCTAAAGCCTGCCTTGGACTTATTTAGGGGTTTATGCAGTACTTGTAAGAGCTTATCCAAGTTTAGTAAGAACAGAAAACTTTTGATAAGTCAGGCAGGAAAAAGCTTCTGCATGCGTCTAACTAGGAAGGCATGAAAAAGCAAACTGGATTTCAGAAGGATTGGCTGTTGTGTGTGTTAATGCAAATTCCCTAGAGCACAAGAGCAAGATTTCTGCCCGCAAGTGCTTGTTTAAGTGAACTTTTGAGTCGTTCCTCTTAGTAACTCCATCTGCAGTCATTATAAAGCACAGGAACCTCCCGCTGTTCTCTGTGATAACTAAAAGCCCATCGTTGTCATCTGAGACTCCCAGCAGCTCCGCTCGGCTGTGCGCACTGAATCACAGAGGGAGAGGAGGATCAGACCGGAGAACAAGGGTTGTGGGAATCCAGAATCATTTTGTTTTCCCTTGAACCCCTTCAAGTTCACTTATAATGTTATTCAAGGTTTCTCGCTAAAAATACAGCCGGATTGTAGTTTTATATTACTGTTTTCAAGCCTTACACCCCAAAACAAAATTCTGTAATTGTGCTTTTATGCACATTACATTGCTTTTCAAGTTATGGGGCCCTATATTAACAATTTGAACTTTGTAAGTAAGTAACGCAAGTCATTTTGTGAGCGGATTTCGCCGCTGTTGCTATTTAACTAGTGGGATAAATGCCTCTTGCGCCCGACGCAATTTTAAAAGGGGTTGGTCTGAAGTAGCCGTGTGGTTTGGGCGTAACGGAAACAAACCAATAAGAGCGTCATATCATATTCCCTTTGAGAGCGTGATGAACGAGGTGTGCTTGTTCCATGGCGCAATACTATTATAACGGCGCATTTACCAGGTGCTTTTCACAATCGGTTCACAGCCGAGGAGATCGATGGTCTCGTCAAGGCCGTGAAAGAAAGAGAAGTGACATAGAGGACGGGACAAACCCACCCAAATTAGCTTCGGTTAAACATGCATTTAATAATTTGGGTAAATGTGTAAGCTTAATGCCTATTTTTTCAGTGTACAAAGTCATTTGCGCCGGCATTTTGCAAGATGGTGTTTTATTGATTATCCGGGATTCGAACCCATGATTTTGGTGTTGCAATTATTCCCATGCAGTAGCGTTTAATGATCTGTAATCAGTGTTGGGTGTAACTAATTACTAAGTAATTAGTTACTGTAATTTAATTACTTTTTCCTTGAAAATGTAAAGTAAGGGATTACTCTTCATTTATCTGTAATTTAATTACAGTTACTTCTGATGTAATTGAGGTAAATACTGTGTATCAATCCGATCTCACAGCGATTCGTATGCATTTATGAGGTGTCTAAATTGTACGATCGCACTCGTACAAATTCGTATGAATTATTGCAAAATATGTATGAAAAAAGTGTGAAATGTCATGAGATCAGACATAAAACAATAGTGGGTTTAACATCAACATGTATTGTCTGATGTTAAAAAGTATGTTTTTGTAATGTAATCCTATCTAACTTGGTCAGTTTAAAGACAATTCATGCAATTTTATAGTATTTGAAAGAATTAAACAGATTAATGTCCTTGTATTTTTCAGCTGGTTGAGACTGATATTGGATTTTGAAAGTAATTAGTAATTAAATACTTTTTAGAGAGAGTAATTAGTACAGTAATCTTATTACACTCTTGAAGAGGTAATTAGTAACTAGTAATTAATTACTTTTTTAGAGTAACTTACCCAACACTGTCTGTAATATTGCTTTATATTTTGTATGCGTTATGTCAGTGAAGCAAAGCTGAATTTTCAGCATCATTACGCCAATCTTCAGTGTCACATGATCCTTCCGAAATCATTCTAATATGATGATTTGCTGCTCAAGCAACATTTATGATTATTATCATTGTTGAAAATATTTCAATAAGATGAGAAAATAAGAAATATTTTGGAATCTCATAAGTGTCTTTACCTTCCCTTTTGTTCAATTGCTGAATAAAAGTATTAATTTCTTTAAAAAAAAAAAACGTACTGTTGCCAAACTTTTGAATGGTCGCGTAGATGCACTTCACAGATTAATGTATGCATGTTAAAGCTACACTGTGTAACTCTCTTAGTTTATTCTTAGCTAAAAACACTTAGTTCTTTCAAAAATATGTGTGCTCATTATTGTATATTTACTTCGTTCAAGTAATAAAGTATTCTCGTGAGTATTCTCGACATTAGTGAGGTTCTAATGTCGGTCGCCATGTTGCCCCTCCATCTTGAAAGTACATTAGCCAAAGAGGGACATACCCGTTAATTCAAGCTTCGCCTTTCGCATTTACGTTTGAGTTAACACTCACGGACGAGGTCGAACTGGAAGCCATGTTAATCTTGGACTACATTGGCCACCGTAGGAGTTAAAACGAAATCGGAATTGAGAGGAACAGAAACTAATATTCTGTAGATGGTCATATATCTTTTCACCACTAAATGGGGGTAAAAATCACACAGTGTAGCTTTAATGTTATCTCGGGCTGCGTTCGGGATCGCATACTCAATTAGTAGGTAGGCTACTTAATTTCAATAAGTACTTACTCAACGAGCGCTAAAAGAGTAGGTACTTTATAGCCAAAACTCGTTGAGTATAAATGCGAACCGGACATCTGCCATGTTTTTCTCGCCTACTCTTTTATGAATACTGAGGATTCGAACCTACTTTTTTGCTCGCCTACTCTTTTCCCCTACTATATAGTAGGGAAGTATGCGATTCCGAATGCAGCCATTGTGTTTCAGTAGATCTGTTTGCAGTTTTTACCCACATACTTTAAGTTTTGAAAGTAACATAATGTTTTCATAGTACATTAAGCTCTATGTATCAAATGACCAGGGAAGATATTCAGTTTTTAATCATTTCAGAGAGGAATGGGTCCTACAACTCACTCAGTTTGAGGACAAGAGGCTGTATTTCAACAAAGGCGTGTTTGTGATGTGTGTGTTCATCAGAGGTCCTAACGGAGTGTGGACGATGGAGGAGAGAGGCGAGACGCCTCACTTTAACACCACGTTCGAGGCGGCTCGTCCCAGCGTGACTCACATGTCTCTGCTTGAGCTGCAGAGGACGGGACACCTCAAATACCTCATCAGCCAGAACGTAGACGGCCTTCACCTGCGCTCCGGCTTCCCCAGGTAACAGATTCTGCACACAAAAACAGCAAAAGCTGCAGTCTTATTGGCTGGCTTCATGCAGGTCTCACTTCTCTCTCATGCCGTTTTGATTAAAGTTTTGACCTCTGTCCTGTCATTGATTTTTAGATGTGTCATGTTGATTAGCACTTGTAATTTTCCCCTCCCGTAAGCGAACGCAATTAGCATGTCTTGTTCTGGGCAGATGAGTTGACGATGTTAATGTTGAATTTAATTTATTGACATGATGAATTTCCTGTTCTATATTCAGGCAGACTTAATTAAAATCCCTCAGTCTTCATATATTGTATTTTTCATTAATGTTTTGAATTTGAATCAGAGTTGTTATCTTAAAAATTAAATTGAAAAATCAACTTGTTTTAGTGAAGTTAGTTGCCAGCATTTGAAATTGTTGTTTGTTAAAGTTAGTTGATGTTCTACCAGTGTTAATTTTGGCACCCATTTTTGATTTAGTCTTAGTCTTCATCTTCGGATGAAAATGTTTATTGGTCTTATTTACATTTCTGTCATTTTGTCTTTCATAGTTTTAGTCTAGTTTTAGTTGACGAAAAGTCATTGCAATTTTTGTCAACTTTTAGTCATTACATTTAGTCAAACTGCAGTTACCAAGATTAATTTTGGTAGCGATTTATATGTAGTCTTTACTATTTAGGAAAAAAAAAAAGTAATTTATTTTTTTCTCTCTAGGCCAGTTTAATGAAGCTTATGAGAAATTGAAACGTTTTGTTGACATTGCACTCTTTAGCAGTAGCACTTGTGCAATTCTACATCAATTTTCCTTAGTTCAGTGGTTCTCCAATTTTTCTCTAGTCACACCTTTCCATTAAGCGACAATATTTGCCCTTTTAATCGATTTTTCCTGTTAATTTTTTTTACCTTTATAAATATCTTTATAAAATAAATAATGCTCTAAGTGAGTCACCGAGTCATTCATTCATTCACTAACGAAGCAATGCTGTCCTTATGAACGGATCGTTCAATATCACGCTTCGTTCACAAATGTAGAACATCACTTATTCGTGCTCTTTTGTTTGTTGAACTGATGTATAAAATCAATCAATTTCAATGTATAAAATCGATATTCAGAAAACATTGCATTCTTGCTCGTATAATATGATCAACATTAAAAACACAGCTGGATGTCAGCCTGCATTTTGATCGCAGATTTAGTCGCACAAACAGCTCGAGCAGCTCGTAACAGAAGCCAGACCGACATGAATGACGCTTTAAGTTGAAAATTTCAAATGAAGATCGCTAAACTAAAGTTTAACTTGTCTGTGTTTTCTCTTATCATCCACACACTTCTTCCGCAGTGTAGAGAGAGTGTGCGCATTGCAATGCGCGTGGTTGCCAGATACTGTTGAAACTACCGGCTAAAATCGTGTTTTTTTAACAGAAATCTCTGACTGGGGATTTATAGTTTTGAAATCTGGCAACCGTAAGCATGAACGCTCGTAAAAACAGTCAATGTGTTGTTTTTCCTTTATTTGATAAAAAACAAGTGGTTTTAATTTTTTAAACACATTTCAGTCTCGTCTTTTTTCGTCAACGATATTGCATGTGTTGATATAGTCACATTGATCGTTTAATGACGTGGGTTTCGTCTCTCATCGTCTTGTCTTAGTCAGGGAAAAAAAAGGTCGTCAACGAACATTTTTCGTTAACAAAATCAACACTGTGTACTATTAAAGTAACTCGTATTAAAACTACAACTAAAAATAAATCAAAATTAGTGCTGATTTTGAAAAAGGTTTTATGGTTGAATGAGGACCGTAAGACGTTGTGACAGAAGAAAGCATCCATGCACAGTTCCTGTGGACTTATAGCTTCATCATCCTTAATTATTCAAAATAGTTGCATTACCTAAAGTTATCGTCCGTACTGTTTAAAGCAGCTCTATGCATTTTTTTAACCTTAACTGAATAGCTTCGGAGTTATTGCAATGGTTATATGACTATTTTCGGGTTGAATATTGGGCGTCTCGCCCCCTCCTGTTGCCCGTGAACGGAAAAAACACACTTGCAACTCTGCAACCGCAGCATCAGGAAGTGTCGCGTGATATCAGGTCTCGCGATGTAACGAATTGCTTTATGGCAAGAAAGATCTGATAAAAAACATACAAAAACACTGCTTTGATTGAAATTTGATACTAGGATAAATCCGAGGTGGCAGTGTTTTTTCAGTAGATCTCCCCCTGTATATAGACATATAAAAAAATAGAAATGATTCAGACAAAAAGATACTAAAACTTAAATTAAAATTAAATGAAAATATTAAATTGAAAGCTATTACAAAATCTGTGATGCGTATTCGAAAGAAAGGATTGTCATCATTCTCTCAATTAAATGAATTCTGATTCATGTCTCATTCTTCTGGTCTAATTGGGTGCGTTTATTTCTGTGTATCTGCTAGGGATCGATTGTCGGAGCTGCACGGGAACATGTTTGTTGAAGAATGTGAGAAGTGCGGCAAGTATGTGATCGATCTCTCTGAACACGTTAATGAAGTCTGTCTGCACAGTGCACTTCTCATGTAGTCGGATAGATCCTTTACAAGCATAAGACATTCAGTACGGGTTTAAACATGTTGCTGTGTTACTGGTTGCTACGTGCAGATAATGATCTAAAATGACCTACTTTTAACTCATTTATTTGACTAGCACCATATAGTATCAGAAACAGCTTTCACAGGGTGTCTACATGCTTTAAGAAGGTACATGATGACTTGTCACAAGTCAAATGACTTGTGTACTTTTGCATGTTAATGGGACACTAGACTTTTTTTGGAAATAGGCTCATTTTACCACTCCCCCAGAGTTAAAAAGTTGAGTTTTACAGTTTTCGAAGAATATCGGTAAAAGTGTCGGTAACCAGACAGTTTCTGCTCTCATTGACTTCCATAGTAGGAAAAAAATATACTATGGAAGTAGGGGTGTAACGATACACGTATTCGTATCGAACCGTTCGGTACGAGGCTTTCGGTTCGGTTTTCGGTACGCATTTTTGAACCGAACGGTTCGTTCGGTTCATTTCTCCTGCCGACCAACAATTCGTTATTCAAATATAGGCGCGTCGCGCATGTCAATCGCGTTCATAATGTAAGAGACGTTGGCGTGACCACAACATTGCCCAACATCAAATGGCAACATGAATGGCATTTGTAATGTAAGCGGAATGAAACTGAGCTACTCATTATTGTGTGGTTGTCTGGATGACGGACCGTTTATCAGTTTGGACCAATGCAGCGCGAGCCGATCTTCATCATCAGCACTGTTACTACACAGCCAAATCCAGTAAAGAAAACATTTGAATTCGCCACTGAAGTAATAACGTCGCTGCGAGATCTAGTGAGAAACATTCACATTTCTCCGTTATTAACGGATCAAACAGTGCTGACGTGGAAACCAGGAAGAAACATTGTGCCGTGAATGAACTATCCAGATCAGCATCATTCACCATGGATTTACTGTAACACCACTATCTGTAAGTTTGGCAGGAATAGTAGGCTAATGCTTTCAAGTAACATCACGTCAGTTATATTTTGACAATATCAATACAATTGCTGCCCTAAAATGTTAATCTAAACTAAAATAAACCTTTGTTTTTAACTACTACAATATTACATTTCATTTTGTCCAAGGAACTGTTTTGTTTTAAACGCTCCTAAGAAAAGACAAGTATAGTCATTTGCTCAAAGTTAAAAATATCATAGTTTATGATGTTAGTTTTAATAAAAATATAATTAGAAAAATTAAATCAAGGAAATTTCTCTACCATTTCTTTCTTTTTGCTGTATTTGAAACGTACCGGACCGTACCGAACCGAACCGTGACACAAGTGTATCGTATCGAACCGAACCGTGAATTTTGTGAACCGTTACACCCCTATATGGAAGTCAATGGGACCAGAAACTATCTGGTTACTGATATTCTTCTAAATATCAGAAAATTGACTGAATAGATTCGAAAACGGTAAAACCCAACTGTTTAACTCTGGGGGAGTGGTAAAATGAGACTATTTCCAAAAAAAGTGGAGTATCCCTTTAAAGTACTTTCTCTCATCCCAGTTTAAAGCAATATTCCAGTATTCCAGTTAAAAGTTAATTATCATCATACAACCTAAGATCAATCGACACTATTTGGGGTTCATTACCAAAACAAAGTATTTCCATTTGTCCCTCCTTTAAAAAAAAATCAATCTTAGAATGACTTGCATTGAGGAAAACTGAAAAGTGAATGGGGCCAATCTGTAAACATTAAATGACTCCGTTTAAATAGTACTGCCACAAGACAAACAATATGTGTTAACATATCGCCACAGTGATAAGCACTAACACGTGCCCTGGGCTGTTTCAGGCAGTATGTTCGGGACACGGTTATCGGAGTGATGGGTCTGAAGCCGACCGGACGCTACTGCGATGTCACACGTTCCAGAGGACTCCGATCTTGCAGGTGATTGCACCATTTTAAAGGAATGAACCAGATCAGGTCCACTATTGATTTTCCATGATGGTGAGACCCAGAATTTCAAGACTATTCACACACATACAGTATCTATTCTGTCTGTGTATTGCTGTGAAGTCTGGGCTCCCCCATCAATCCAATTTGTCCTAAACATGAGACCTGGTTCATATTAAGGGCTTCAAAATTAATTGTAAGATATAGTAAACGCGTATAGTTTTGCAGCTTGCCCCATCAGATGCTCTGACAGATACTTGTGCTGTTTAACCCTCTGATGGTCTTCAAGAAAAGTCACAATTCTGGTCTTCGGGGTCTATTGGACCCCAGACAATAAGATCTAATTTTGTTACAGAATAATATATATATATATATATATATATATATATATATTTAACAAATATAATTTTACTCTGTTTATTAATGTTTTTACTCAACATTTGTGTAGTTTTTGGAGGATTTGTGATTTTTTATTTATTTAAATAGGATCTTTACAAAAAAACAGCATTTTATGTTAAAAAGACTTTATAACAGACCCAGATTTCTAACTTTCATTCCTGGGGATACCATGAATAATTTTACAGGGTTGAATGGAAGATTTTTGCCCATTTTTTTTTTTGTTGAAAATATGGGTTAAAATTTGTAATAAGTCACTTTAACCACTAGATGTCTATGGAGCTCCACTAGGCCTATATAAGGCCTACATACTATTTGATTTACTGAAAGATTTAGTTTCTTAATTTAGATCTAGACAGTGTTGATAGCCGTGGGAAGTTTCATACCATTTGGAAAAAGAGAACATTTTTTTTTAATTCGAGCACAAGTCATTTGGGGTCCAATAGACCCCGAAGACCATCAGAGGGTCCATTTTAAAATAGCAAGAACGCGTCCTGTTCATATACGCCCCCCTCGGATTCTGTGCTTGTCACGAGCTATTTGTTCTGTCTCATCACTGTGTGTGTGTGTGTTTGTGTGTGTGTGTTTTCTCTGCAGAGGGAAGCTGATCAGCACTATATTGGACTGGGAGGACTCGTTGCCTGACAGAGACCTCAATAGAGCTGATGAAGCATGCAGGTAAGGAAGATAAATATCCCGAGACTGAGACTGAATGAGGAAGGTGTGCTCTAACAATACAGAGAGAAGGACATTATATATTATATTTAGGGAATCAAGAACGGTGTGCATTGAGAATAACGCAAGCAGCACTTACAGGACCACAGGAAAATTGAGCACGTTCCTTTGGTGATTGACAGGTGAATTTAGAAAATGTACTAACATAACTAAAACTTAAACTGAACTTAAAAGCATATAAACATACCAGGGTATCTGCACATTTTTAACAGCAAATTTAATGACTTTTAAGACCTTTTTAAGTCCTCTAAAAGGCAAATTTAAGACTTTACCACAACAAAAAAAAAAGGAAAATATTCAGCATGACACGGCAGTGTTAATTTTGGCAGCTGTTTTTGTTTTAGTCTTCAGATGAAAATGCTTATTGGTCTTAGTCACATTTTAGTAATTTTGTCTTTCATAATTTTAGTCTAGTTTTAGTTGACAAAGTACATTTTTTGTCAACTTTTAGTCATTAATTTAAAATGTAAGGTGTCCGTACGTGAAATTTAAGACCTCCTTATCATAAATTTCAGATTTTAAGACATTTTCAGAGCTTAAAAAGTGAAAATTTTATTTAAGACATTTTAAGACTTTTTAAGGACCCATGGGGACCCTGCATACTAAAAAAATTGATAAAACAACTAAATTACTCAAGTTTTTATTGAAATGATAAGGGAAAATATTAAAATATTTTCAACTAATTCAAAATATTAATAAAAACTATACAAGTAGTAACCAATGATACTAAAATAACACTGGTTGGTGGAGCTGTAACCCAATTTATGTGGTAATCTCAATGTTGATTGGACTGCAGATGATTTAAAGATTGAGTAAAGAAAAATAGATTGAAGTAATTGTTAACAAAATGCATGCAAATTGAATCATAATGACAGAAATTGAAAACAGGACAATTCTTATTTTTTTTTTTGTTTGTTATGGAACCGTTGCTTATTATAATAAATGATTTATCCATGCACAATTGTAATCAATCTGTTTGACTTAGATAAGCTTCAAAATACAGAAGAAAAGATGAGCGCGAAAATAATTGCAATCACATGCCGATTTTAAAGCGTCCCAGGAATGTACAGAGATATGAATCATGATTTAGGTCAAGGTATCGCTAAATTAAAATGAGTTTTGGACTTCATTTTATTCATTGATTTATATAGCCAAACTGCTACAGTGTGTTCTGGCAGTGATGCTTTGTAAACTTGACCTCACTTCCTCCACAAAGGGTTGCAATTAAAATGTGTCATTTTCAGTTTCATTTATTAGATTGTGAAAGTGCTTCCTTACAAAGTATTAAAATGAACCATTAACCTTGTGATTCTCAGTCTTCATCACTGTATCAACAGCACCAGACCCAGCTAAATCGTATTATGGTGAACGTACTGCAGTCTAGACACACACACACACAAAACATCCCACAACACCTGCAGCACATCTGACCCGTGACTGTCCTCTGGGTTTCCACATATGCTTTTAAAATCCACTGGAGTTTGATGGAAAAAAAATGTGACCTTGAATATGTTTTTTCCCATTCTATTTTGTAATGCATTTATAATTGAGTTCCTCCATTGATTCATTGAATGTAATACGTACGTTCATTAAGCTTAAGCTGTCAAGAGTTTGGGTTAAGGCATAGTACTACAAAGCTGCATAATATATAACTTTGTTTCCTAGTAGGGGTGGACCAATTATCGGCACCGATATTAAGCATTTTTATGGCTATCGGTATTGGCCACTTTCGAAACCGATTTGCAGATAAAATAATTTTCATATCATAGACACTGAAACCCAAAGATCTCCACGGGAACCCGCCAAAATAAAAGTTCGTTTTTTCACAAAGCCCTAAAAATGTAATTTTTGGTAAACTGTAAATACAGTAAATTGAATAAGTTTGATGATTTTAATTGATTATAAATGCTTTTTGATTACTAAAATTTTATTCAAACAATAAAATAGAGCCTTTAAGTTTTAAAGAATGCTGCTGGGTGCTATTAAGTTATTATAAGTTATTATTATTAATATTATTAATAACAGTTCTCAGATTCAAAGATATGTTTAAAATCATTTTTTAGTTTTCAGTTCAGAAACAGAAATCAGTTTCAAGTTTAACAAAACCCTTTGTTATTCTTAATTTTGACATTAATTTACAGTTTTACACCAGTCATAGCCTATAATATATATATATATATATATATATATATATATATATATATATATATATATATATATATGTATATTAGGGCTGTCAAACGATTAATCGCATCCAAAATAAAAGTTTGTGTTTACATAATATATGTGGGTGCACTGTGTATATTAATTTTATAAATGTAAATACACACAAATGCTTGTATATATTTAAGAAATATTTTCATGTATATTCTGTATTTAGATTTATATATAATTTATATGATATGTAAATACAAATATTTTATATATATAAATAAGATTTTTTTCTTAAATATACATGCATGTGTTTGTATTTATATATATATAAAATAATTATACACAGTGCACCCATATATATTATGTAAAAACAAACTTTTATTTTTTTGGATGCGATTATTTGCGATTTATCATTTGACAGCCCTAATATATATATATATATATCGGTTCTCTGTCTATTTGATCTGTAATAATCAGTATCGACCCTGAAAATCACATATTGGTCGACCCCTATTTCCTAGTTTGCAAGATCACTCAATATTACATGATTTAAGAATGAGATCCTTCATATATAAAAAGTGTAATGTGTGTTATTAATGGTGCTTGCTACTGTAAGTAGTGCATACTATTGCTCATACATTAGCGAACTTTTAGTTCACTAATTAGTGAACATAGGCAAACATTACTCTGAAGTCAAATTTGATCATGTATCTTGGTTTTATTGTTCGATTGGTTACTCTTTATGTTTTTATATTTCATAATGTGATGCAGCTGTAATATTATGCTTATGAAACATGGTGTAATCAAGTTAGTTTATCTAGCTTACTCAGGTCAGGTTCATACAGTCTTAAGGTGCAGTCACATTTACCGTTGTTTTGGAATTTTTTGCATCCATGCATTTCGATAGGACTCGGGAATTTCGTGTGAGTTGTGCTTCATACATCACCACACTATCGACAATAGACGCGACACAAAAAAAGAAAAGAAATTTGAAATGTGACCACACCTACATAGACATGTCCTTCAAATGTGTTTTAGGTAGAAGCATGTCTAAGCATGTAGGTTTCACAGTGGAAACACAGTATTCTGGGGGTGAAAACATGACGAGCACGATGAGTGTACTCCGACCACATGAGAAAACCAATCAAACTCCTACCAGCTCCTGTTCAGACAAAGGTCACTTGTGCTTTCTTTAGAAAACTGCAGTAATTCACTTTGAAAGATGACTGGATTTCTTTTTTCTTGTTATCAATTGGTCTGGTTTTTCAGCAGATCTCTTTCTTCTTGTCGTGTATAGAAAGTGATTCTTTGAAGTTACAGTAGTTAATGGAGAATTAATGGAGCTTTTAGTGAACCAGTATTCATTATCTTGTGTGCAGGATAATCAGCTCTTTGAATATTTGATTAAATGGGAGTATTTTTCTGTTTCTGTTGAAGCTTCATAAAGTTAATGATGATTTTCAGATAAAGAGATTACAGGAACAAGGTTCTTGAGCTTGTGGATCTTTGTACAGTCTAGTACATCTAGTACACTAACCAGTTTGACCCATTTCACTTGTTTCAGAATTTTCTGTATTCATTTTTAAATCTCAGCTTACCAATTTCTTTTACCTTACCATATACTTTCTATACTAGTTTAAATGTAAGGTTTTCTGCATTGACATTTTTTTATTAGCACATGTCATCTAATTCTCATTACCATGTTTCATTTAAAATAATATGTTTAAACTCACCCGCCTACTGTGTTAATATTTAAATACTGTAATGTTTTATTATTTAAAACAACAGGTTAAAGGCAGGTTATTTTTAACTAAAACTGTTTATTAATTGAAATTAGACTGAAATCAAATATATAAATAATATATATAAATATAATAAATACCGTGTATATATATATATATATATATATATATATATATATATATATATATATATATATATTAGATGAAAACTAAATTACTAAACTAAATTTTTGGTCTCAAGTATGACAGTTATTAAAACTGAACTAAAAATAAATGAAAGATAAATGGAAAAAAGATCATCTAAAAAAATACACATACTAAAAAAAAATAAAAGCTATAATCAAATAATATTAGACATTGAAAAGCAGTACAATTTATTATTTTATTTTTTACAAAAATGAGAATGGGATTTTTTTTGTTGTCCATTACATTGTCATGACAACTGTCCAAAACATCTTCTTTCTTTATGTGAAATATAATTTCCTATTTTTTATTTATTTATTTATTTATTTATTTATTTTTGCCTTGGAGTTAAAATATGACATGTTATTTTCAGGTTTTGCATATTAATGATATACATTTTAATTAATAAATGATGATGAATGAAATCAAAGAAGAAACTATATTGAAACAGATTGTTTGTGATTAGATAGTTTAGTTGCGGTTAATGAAACGGTTGATTCTGATTGGTCAATAACAGCACTTCACCCAACGGTTCTGTATCTCTACACAATCCCCCTAGCATTGATATTGTTCATTGAAGCTAACGTCTCCCTTCAGCCGTGACTTATTCCCGATACAGCACAGCCTCTCGTACCTAATTGCTTACATAATGACCACTTGAAGAATTAAGCCTTTTATTGGTCTTAATGAGGCAGGAAAAGACCATTAAAAGGACAGTCACACTTCAAGAAGTGTGACATTTGTGTGTGCATTATGAGGCTAATGTGAATGAACCTACTCACCAATCCTGAGAAAACAGACCCCATCAGCTGATATTGTGTCTCTCTTCACAGGCGAGCTGACCTGGCCTTGACCTTGGGTACATCTCTTCAAATTAAACCCAGTGGAGATCTTCCTCTTCTAACCAAACGCACAGGAGGAAAGCTGGTTATAGTCAACCTTCAGCCTACAAAGCATGTACGTCTCACTCAAAATGCACAAAGCTTTGACAAATAATGTGGTAATTTGAAATGAATTGTCAAATCTCACTTGAGGAGCACTGTTTGTATGACAGTGTTTTATAGTTACTAACAGTACTGTTCAAAAGTTTGAAGTCCTGAAGATTTTTAAAGAAATTACATTTATTTTTTTATAAAACCCCAAATACTTTTACCCAAACTCAATAATAAAAACATGTTTAACCCTATGGGGTTCTTCGGGTCAATAATGACCCGAAGCGTTTAAA
Organism: Cyprinella venusta; assembly: GCA_038021265.1. Taxonomy (NCBI): domain Eukaryota; kingdom Metazoa; phylum Chordata; class Actinopteri; order Cypriniformes; family Leuciscidae; genus Cyprinella; species Cyprinella venusta. Next base: position 34,032,151 of record CM075870.1, on the reverse strand, counting down.
TAAAAAAAATGTTAAAAATCGTAGCTTCATCGGAATGGTCCGAAACTTGGTGACTTTATTGGTACTTGGTATATGAACACCCAAAAAAATTGGGGACAGGATTTGAAAAGTCTAAATGGTCGTAAAAAAATAGTCACACTTAGGACCTTCGGGTCAAAAATGACCCGCATAGGAAATGAATGGGAAATTGGCAAAAATGTGAGTTTTTTTTTTTGTGCGTACAATCTACAAATCAGCAACCATCTTGAAAAAAAGCACACAACAGTGAAGGGGTGAATCTATAAAACATCAAGAGTGCAAAACAAACACATACACACACACACACACACACACACACCTTCATACACAAACACACCAAAAAATTCAGATTATACATGTGTTTTGCATTTTTAAAAAGCTCAATTTGTCCACGAGATGGCATCCATCTAATTTCAAAAATTGCTTTTATGAGGCCTAGGCTTGACTCCAAAATGAAATACAACTTTTAATTTTTTTTTTTTTAAATATATATATATATATTTTTTAAATATTTTTTCTATTATATTCAATGGGGGAACATTTTGTCATAATTACTGCATTAATACTAATTATATATATATATATATTTTTTTTTTTTTTTTTGAAATTTTTCTCAAAACCAAAAAAGAAAAGAAAAAATATTATAAAAAACAAGTTAAAAAAAAAAAATATGATTTTCTTTTTTAAATATGAATCCCGCCCTTCGGGTCAGTCCCGAGTGTGACTGTTAAACGAAGAACCCCAGAAGGTTAAATGGGTCATTTTTTTTTCTGACAGCCTACTGGAGTTCTTGTTAAAGAACTTAACAGAGTTAAACAGTTGAGTTTTACCGTTTTCGAATGCATTCAGACGATTTTCTGATATTTAGAAAAATATCAGTAACCAGACAGTTTCTGGTCTCATTGACTTCCATAAAAAAAAAATATACTATGGAAGTCAATGAGACCAGAAACTGTCTGGTTACTGATATTCTTCTAAATATCAAAAAATCGTCTGAATGGATTCGAAAACGGTAAAACCCAACTGTTTAACTCTGGGGGAGTTGTAAAATGAGCCTATTATCAAAAAAAGTGGAGTATCCCTTTAAGAAGAAAACAAACAAAAAGGGTTTTTTAACTCAAATTTTAGATTTTTTTTCCACAAATATGCCTATATTATTTATTTTTTCCACAAAAATATAAAGAGGCAGCACAACTGTTTTCAACATTAATGATAATCAGATTAGAATATTAGTGTGATTTCTGAAGGATCACGTGACACTGAAGACTGGAGTGAAACTCAGCTTTGATCACAGGAACAATTACTTTTTAAAATAGTCACAATAGAAAATGCTTATCTTAGTTTTCACTGTATATTTGATCAAGCATGTGCAGTGAGTGAGCTGAAGAGACTTTAAAAAACAATCTTATCGATCCCTTCATATCAATATCGACTTTTGAACGGTAGTGTATAAGAATCAGTTTCAGTGCAGACAGCAGAGCAGCTCAAAGCTGTCTTTATCTTAATCCTCACCTACACAAAAGTACACACGCTTGTACAAATACATTGTAGTTTGAGTTCTGTCAGCACGTGTGAGCTCTCACACACGCTCGGATTAGCGTCCTTCAAAAGCACAGCTGCGCTAAACCCTTTCTGACCATTCATTCATATTTTAACAACTCTGATTAAGAAGCTTTAGCTTCGTCAAATAGTCAGATGGATTTTCTCTTAAGCTTGCATCGTCAGTCTGTCGTTTCCTTTCTGATCTCATCATGTGGCTGGAATGTTTTTAATGGATTAATCCTATTAACTTTAAGACGTGTTGTTAACGGCCCCTGTTTGAGTCATGTTTCATCTGAAGGTTATTTTTACCTCGTAGCTTCCAATTCGTCAACATCTCAGTTCCCAAATTGGATTTATTTTCTGTAAATCTTGTTTGAAATTCAATGCCTGACACGTATACAACGTGTTATTCCACATGTCAGATTTTGGGAGGGGGAGTTTATGGTATTATAGCTTCTTAACATGTGAAGGAATAGGATTTGACATTTCTTGGGCAATTTTTTAATGTCGGCAATATGCCTGGGCTGTTTTTGATTAAAGTGTTCATTTATTTAAAGTAAACAGTATTTCACACAGACTCAGGGAGCACATACACTACCGTTCAAAAGTTTGGGGTGTTTAGAAAGGATTATTAAATGTTTTTGACAGAAGTTACACTTATTTGATCAGAAAATACAGTATAAACCATAATATTTAGACATATTACCATTTGAAATAGCTGCTTTCTAATTGAATATATTTTAAAATGTATTTTATTCCTGTTAAAGCATCAAAGCATCATTACTCCAGTCTTCAGTGTCACACGATCCTCCAGAAATCATTGTAATATGCTGATTTGCGGCTCATTTTTTGTGGAAACTTGATACATTGTTTTTAGGACTCTTTGACGAATAGAAAGATTTATTTGAAACTGAAATCTTTTGTAACGTTATTAAAGTCTTTGCTGTCACTTTTGATTAATTTAATGCATCTTCGCTGGATAAAAGTATTCATTTCTTCAAAAAAATCGTAGTGACCCCCAAATTTTTAACCATAATGTATATGATTTTTCAGAGTTATTAAAAATAATTCCATTTATTTAGGGAAATTTACATGTGAGTTGATTTAAAAAGGGGGATTAGATTGTAGCCAATCAGCAGTACGGGGGTGTGTCCACTCATGATAGGGGAGGAGAGAGCCAATCAGCCTCACAGGGGTGTGTCCACTCATGATTTGGGGGAGGAGAGAGAGCCAATCAGCAGTACGGGGGTGTGTCCACTCATGATGGGGGAGGAGAGAAAGTGGGCGAAAGGGAGTGAACTATTCCTTTAAAATCTCTCGGCTTGTTTTTACTTAACAGTGCTACTTGTTTTTTGCAGGACAAGCACGCCCACCTGTGTATCCATGGCTACGTAGATGAGGTCATGGGTCAGTTGATGAAGCTGCTGGGATTGGATGTTCCTGAGTGGGCGGGGCCGACGCTGTGTGAAAGCTCAGGTGGAGACCTGGACATCCTCCCCTTCGGAGCCTGGAAAAAGGAAGTAAAGATCGAGTTGAAGATAGAGGAAAATAAACACGCTGTCCCAAAGAAACGAAAGAAGAAAGAGCAGGGTGATGAGATAAACTGCAAGAAAGATGTTAAAGTAGAAGAAGAGACAAAAGGAGGAGGAAAAGAAACTCCGTCAAGTGACTCTCGACTAATCAAAAGCACAGACGGACACTGAACAACCAGACAGAAAATCAGACAGAAAATCTCAGGAAGTGTTCGGTCACCAAATGCCCCGTTTTACATCGTCATGAGGAAAGCCGACTCAAACCTGTTAGACTTCTCGCAGTGATGTCATAGGGCCATGAGTGTGTGTACTATTACAGCTAGTTAGTGTGTACGATTGTGTTTGTCAGCTGATCTCTGCAGTTATTCTGGATAGAGGTTTTCTACTGTAAAATAATGTGATCTTTTCTAACATCAAATAAATCAGGTTTGTAAAAATAAGGTTCATTTACATGTCTTTTATACTTTTCTCCAATATTTGAAAAAAAAGTTCATTTTTTTAATGACAATTAAGCACATTTTCCCACAGTGTAGCCTTACTTTTCATACTATTAGTTTTATAATTTCAATTAATTTCATTAGATTTTTATAATACAATGCATGTATGATTGAACAACAAATACAACTATAATCTATGTATATGTAATTATTTGAACAATTAGAATGATCAATTTGTCAAATGGCAGATGAACTTAATTGTAATGCCACAATGCAAAAAAAATAACAAAACTTGTTATTGGTCCTATAAATAGGCGCGAGCAGGACGAGTGAGGGCCGCGGGAGAACTTAGCTTCCAGCTTTTTTTGCCTATAGCATTACGAACACATTTACATCAAACAGGGTTCCTACAGGCAAGTTAAATTCAAGTCTTTTTAAGACCTTTTTAAGACCATTTATATAAAAAATTAATACCAATTTCACGTCCCTACCGGCAAAGAAAAACAAAATCCTTCAACTTGTGTTCATTTATTTTTCAAATGTGGAATGGGTAAAAGATGATAAGTCAAGCAGGTCAAATAAAAACCCTTCAGTAGGCCACAAGAAAGTTTGCCGAACAATGTTAAGTTGTGTTTTAACATTAGCTAAACACACACAGCACATCAGTTCTGACTGGATCGCTTCCCAGATCGACACTATCGAACATTTTCATCTAGTTTTTTTTTTTTCGTTGACGAAAATGTCAATAGATTTTCGTCATAGTTTTTGTTATTCAAAACTAGCGTCTCGTTTTCGTCAGTGAAAAAATGTCGTTGAAGAAAAGTTCATCATTATTTTTGTCAATGAAATTAACACTGACATACAGCACAATTTAAGACCCAGACATCAAAATTCAAGACTTTTTTAAGGTATTATTTCCAAATTCATAAATTCAATGCTTTTAAGGCTTTTTAACACCCTGTAGGAACCCTGATCAAAGCATTTAATAAATGCTTTTAAGTCAGTCATTCGTGGGGTTTCTTTTTAAATATGTCGCTCCCTTAGAAACGCAGCTGTTTGCAAACGTATTATCTCACAGAATGGAGCAATGCTGAAAATAGCAGCAAGCCACAGAATTCTCCAGACGAGCCTTTGAAAGTGCGGCATTAAACTGAGGGTATTGGAGTTGGATGATGACCGTCCGGCTGATGTGTGAGGACAGTTGAAGTCAACCATCCCGCTGCAACTGAGACTATAAACATGTCCTCAAGGTGCCATCAAGTCTGTTCTGACAGTCCTCTAGTGATCAAGCTTCTTCTGAAAGACAAATTTAATATCTTTCTAACCCTCTTGTGGCATTGCCTGTTCATGCATACACCACAAATTGAAACAACAGAGGCACGTGCTTCAGAATAAAATTATAGCTCGCGTTCTGATCGCACTGGGGACCAGAGCTCCAGGAAAGTCAGCGGACGCTTTTCTCGTGATCAAAGATAGACTGAGATCTCTGACAATCCAAAGAACAAAGTCCTCGTACAGTATATGCAATGCCTGGATTCCTTCCAGAAACCCCAGTGCGTTCTCCACATGAACCCTTAAAAGACTCCAGAGATACTTCAGGCAGCACAAAGCCTTTAGTCAAAAAGAGCTCTGACGTTTCTACAGGGACCTTGAAAAGTGGGACGTGCCGTCTTAGAAGAAGCGTCCTCTAGTTCACCCACTTCAGAACGTCTAAATGGGTTCATTTTCCCGGCAATAGACTGAAGGACAACTTTTTATGGTCACCAGAAGGTTGTTGGTTCAGGGTATACAGCAATCCTTAAGTTAAATTTACTACTTTTTAATACCTTTTTTACTACCTTCAGAATTTTTTTTAAAACCATCACGACACTGAATTAAGTGTTAATCAGCAGCAACCTTTCTATTATTTACACAGATTTTGACATTTATAACATAAAAATGGCAATAGATCTGCTGCGTGACAGGATTTAGTAGTGGAAAAACTGCGAAAATTCGACTAAAACGAATAATTTTATCAATTTAAACTAAATGTTGGATTCAATATAGTGTTCCTTACAACTTACTAAACATCCAGTGATCCGTGGATATTTTCATGCAGCCAAGAATCGTGTTGACTTACGTTTATGTTTGCCTGATTTCGACACCGGGCAAATAAAAGCAATATAGACCTAAACATAAAGCAAATTTGCCTGTGAACGCTTTATGTAAATAAAATATAGGTAGGTCTAAATCCGGGTGATCACTTGTTCACAGATGATGTCGATCAACCATTGAATATGGCGTCAGCATCAAACATAGAGACGAAAGATCTTTGATTGTGCCCAGATGAGCTAAAGCCCATATTTAAACGGACTAACACAAACACAGAATAGGACACCTGATAGTCTGAAAAAAATAATACCTAATTTTTAAAAAATAATACCTCTCAGACTACATTTAACACTTTTAATGGCCTTAAATTTGACAATTTTGATTTATCACTTTTTAATACTTTTTAAAACCCCGCGGACACCCTGTGGTTTGATCTGGCCGCTGATTGCACCAATATCCACTGCAATTTAATAAATTTGATAAATAAATTTACCTCAAAAAACTTTCAATTAAAGTTATAGCGGAGGATTTTTTTTTCCGGGTGGGTAGTCTATACTATTGGTCCACCTAAGTGTCAATCATTCTGGCGATATGTTTACGTAAGGCCGTCGTACGTGCTCATCTCTATGTAGTTTTCACTTTCTGGTGTATTATGTCGGAGTTACGGTTTCAGCCATTCCTTTGAAAATGACTGAGGGTCGAAAGAGAAAAAATGTATACAAAGTGTATGATAAGAAGAGAAAGGCCGCAGAATATAACAAGACCAGAGTGATTTTGGGTGAATATCACACGCTGGCGTGCGCTAAAAGCACAGGTTGGGCGTCTCACTGATGCCGCAGTCGCAAAGATTCTACTAGACAGGTAAAATTTGTCACGCTATTTGGAGAAATCCATTTAAAATCACTAGTAAAAGTTAATGCAAGCGACTTAGCAATGCTAGCCCTGGCACAAGTCACGCACCGCATAGACACGGTAAACATCTCAATTTGTCTAAAGTAGCCTTTTGACCAAATGGTAAATGGTATCGCGCTGAAATATTCTAAAACCGTGTGTGTTTATTATTACACAAATGCAACAAGCCATATGCAACTATGTATAAAAATAACCTATTAATACCTACGTATTAACAATGAGACATGTTAGGTCAAGGACCAAAGTAATAGCACTGCTCATATGTTGCCATGTAACATAATTGCGATTTGCAAAATAGTTTCCTCAGAACGTATTTCGTGTGATACAGGGGTGCACATATCATGTCTTGAGTCCTCGGTCACTCAATCGATCAGTATAATAAGTAAATAAAACACGTACGGGCGTTTGACATGTTGTCTTTTTTATGAATGTTTTTGAGTTCGTTTATAATTTGCAACATAATTGTGCAAGGCGTAATAGGCGTTCCCTCTCGGGAGCAAGAGTGTTGTGTTTGTGCATTTGCATTAAAAAAAAAAAAAATTGGAGAGGGCGGGTCTTCTCTAAATTTCGGAAAGATCCTCCGCTATACCTTTAAGAAAAATATACCCCAGTCCGTTCGATAAATTCAGTTCGGGAAACCATACCTTAATCCATTCAGATTTCAGAAGGAAAACGACACCACTAAGTGGAGGAAAAGGTAAGAAGTTAGTAAAAGATCCAAATGGACTACTTGCACAACTACTTCCGCGTTCTACTTATTACATATGGGGAGTTTCCGGTTAGAGTGTTCATCGCATGTCCATACATGAGAATGCAGATTGTCTTTTTTTTTTTTTTTAACAATAATTTACATATATTTTCCAAATTATTCCAACGCATCAAGTAATATGAAACATTGAAGTTAACATTCTTATCAATGAAATTAAAGAACATTAAAATTACATATAAAAAAGAAAAAAATATAACATAAAGGAGGTAGGTATACAGTATACACATATAATTACATTAAATAAGAGGAATTCAGTTCTTTGAAAATGTCCATCGTTCTGGTTGCTTTGCGATTTGAGAGACCTTTCAGTGTTTCAAAATAAATTTAAATTTTCAAGTCAGCTTTAAAGTGGTAAATGTTAGGTGTGAGAATGCAGATTGTCACTACGTCTTATGAACGCCAATCAAGTGTGCGGTACCAGCCCTCAAAAGTGAAGCCAAAACGTCTCGATCGCCCCCCTGTGACTGGACCTAGTATGGCTCATAATCCCCGCCTCCCCATGTTATTCAATGGGACGCGAGACCAACTAAACAATTAAATTACACTTCACATATCCTTTTTCCAAAGATAGTTTCTGTCATTTACTGTAGTTTCTATCACGTTTATGTAATTTCAAGTGTTCGTTTTTAAAATAAGTTTGTTTTTAGTTAGTTATGTGATGATAAAATAACGGTGCTCTGACGTCATGATTGACAGGTTCTCTGTGCGAGGTAGTCACTGAAGCACCAGCGGACGTTTTTTAATAATGTTGATTATGTGGTTAGTAGTTGTATTTACCTTATTTTAACGAGGTTCTGCAATCAACCGACATCATTGGAGAAGAACGAAGCAGACGAAGGCAACTTAATGAAAGTGCGGGGCGTGTGCTTGCGTTTGATTCAGCGATGAGGGCGGGGCCTTGATTTCGTCGCTTTACTTCCTGCACACGACTGGTCCCGAAACACGCAAGTGCGCAGACTCAAGTTCAAGATGTCTGCGTCATATCGAGACACTGGCGGCCTCAGTTCTCTATGGAAAAGAGCGAAGGGGCGTCGTCCATCTTTTTTTTACAGTCTATGATGCCAATTTATTAAAACAATGAATAATGATCTCTGTATTAATTGTCTTGAGCCTGCTATAATGCTGTTCCTATAAATATATTTTCTTTCCAACTGTTTCATTCTGAAAAATAAATAGGCTAAATAGTATAATGACTGGTAGATAACATTAACAAATAGGAATAAATAGGTCAAACCGGAGCTAAACTACGCTAATAAGACATGAGCCGTTTCTCAATATGCGTACTTGTCTGTACTTGTGTTCGTGTGGACTTGTGAAACGTCATCAGTTCAAATCCCCGGATGTGTTCTTGATCCGCCCCGTTTACCGAGGATGCATCGAGAGGTGACTTGTGTGTGGACTTGAGATAGCCAGGTAACCCAGAATGCACCTTGCACCAACCAGCAAGCGTCAATGGGAGCTGAGAAAATCCGCGAAATATCAAAATACTACTGTTATTGAGTCATGAAATGTAATTTTAAGAGTGTTTCAGGCGAGAATGTGGTTGTTTAAATCTCAAATCTGTAGTTTATTTATAAATATAGTGCCTATTTGAAAAATAAAAACAAAAAGATCATGTTCATTTTGTTATAAATATATGCAGTGAAGAGTAGGGTTGGGTATCGAGAATCGATTGGAACCGGGACTAACTTTTCGTTTTTCCCGGAATCGTTCAAAAGTTAAAATTTCGATTCCTAGTTTCGATATTCACAGTCCGCCGACCAGAAGAAGAAACCGCTGAACAACACCAACGAAGAAGCGTCTACCGGAAGTGTTGGCATAACCTCGCGAGTCGAACATGAGTAGCTTACGCCGGCGGTCCAAAGTGTGGCTTCACTTTTCTAAAAATAACAAAATCTCGGCAAAATGAAAGCCCGTTGGTTAGCTAAACTCTTTTGACCCTGCCTCTTAAAAGAATCAGAATCATTGGGAACCAAAATCGAAACAAGGAATTGGAATCAGAATCTTTCAAATTCAAACTATACACAACCCTAGTGAAGATAATCGTGTTGCCCACAAGGCTAATTTATATATTTTTTGATAATGAAAACAGACATAGTGATGTTTTAAAACTTATTTCGTTTTGTTATTTACGTAAAGATGCAGAGTTACTACAGGCCTAGCACTCCCGTCCCATACACCGCACGACCCAGAGTGCTCCCACAAATGGAGTAATAAAATTAATAAGTATGGCAAGGCAAGGCCCTATTGCCTTACACATCTCTCTCCATGACGGTGACAGACACATTTTACATTAGGCTTCATTTTCCGTGTTAACATCAGAATATCCCTTCTTCTGTCAATAAATTTTCCAAAATATAAAACTTTAATACAGACACCCATTTTAGGGGGTGTTTGTTCAACTCATTGACGATTGACCGCAGTACATTGAAAGTAAACATAACCGGAAGTAAGTGATATGTAAACTCAGTGCAAGTAGTCCATTCAGGCCCGATTCACACATCGCGTCTAAAAACGCGTAGATAACGCTAGGCGTGTGCGTTTTTATCCTTTTTTCAAAGAAGCGCTAGGGCGGTTGCGCTCCGGTGGCGTCTGTCGTTGCTAAGCAACCATCAGCCGCACTCTCTGTAGACCTACCTACGTGACCTACGGTGCGCTTGCGGCATTCTGAAAAGTTGAGATGTTTTTATCTCGATGCGGCGCGGACGCGCCTGGAAAAATCGAGCGCGTCGCACCGCGACCGCGTCGCTTCCATTATGAGCGCGCATAGCGCGCGCCTCCATTTAAAATAATGAACATGAGCGCGCAAAAGACGCGATGTGTGAACGGGCCCTCAGTCCGGAAGGTTCGCCATCTTGCTTTTCTCTCAGCACGGTTTGATGAATACTCACCATGCACGTAAATCACAGTAGAAAATCCAACTTCAACAGCAAAAACTGGCTTGTAAACACAGAATAACACTTTTAGAAACTCATTTCTAACCTCTATTTCAACAATATTCAACAATATAACAATACTCATCACATCAACATTTAGTGTTCATGAACAACATAAGCCATACTTCACATACAGTGAACATATCACTTAATTTAACTAGCATTGAACTACAATAACAGTTACACAATTATAATTCATCACATATATGAAAAATAAATAAACAGCTCACCGATTCCTATGAATTAACAGTGTTCTCTAAATATTTTCTCCAGATTACACCACAAACTATAGCGAGAGATGATTTGAATAACTTTGGCTCGACGTTCAGGATCAACAAGGCCATAACAGGTAACCTCTTTCACAATACTTCTCAAATTGACACTTAATTAAACTTAAAATAATGTTTATATGCTTTGTTTGGTTGTTGTATACTAAATATTTACTCAAAATTAGATTGTTTTTCTCAAATTTCTGGATCAGTTTTCACCGCGTCTCTCACAGTGGTGGGCGGAGTTAGCGTCTACATCTGCAGTGCAGATTCGAACTCTAATTGGATCAATTTTACCGCAGTAATTTGCATATTACTAATATAATTAATAAAGCATTTTATTTAACTCAATTTTCTTTCAGCACTGTCTTTTTTCCACATAAACAGTTTTACTGGAAGGGTGAATACGCTAAAAAAATATATTTTTTTCCATTGACTGCAATTTGACTAATTTGAGTCTGGGTTACATAAACGTAAAAATAACTTTGATATTGTTAATAAGATATTTCATGATGAACACTTTCTGGACTTAAGCAATTTAGGTATACTTGATTATCCATACATCATTTTTTAAATGTGATTTAAATTTAAAATGTGAGTATCTAATATAATGCATCTGGCTTTTGTTATTAGTTCATCTCTCAGTTCTTATTTTTTATGGAATATTGCATTATTTATTAAAAATGATGACGTATCTGTGCACTTTTTTTCCAATTTGTGTGCCTTGCAATAGAAATAGCTTCCCCTCCCTCTTCTCTGATGATGTTTACTGTCACGAGGGCGGGGCAACCTGTCACTCACATGAGATCGACCAATAGCAAGCCACAACCAAAGCCCTAAAGTTTTAAGGTGAAAACCGTTTTTCTTGTTCAAAAAGGCCTTTCACTGGAATATATGTCACAACAGGGAAGAGAAGGCTATCGCAACTAACGTCTCATGACGACTTTAAGGATAAAACACCATCTTATATCTCTTTGCAGAATTGTGTATTGTGTACAGTCTGCCAGAGAATGACACTGCAGAAATGGCTTTATTTGAAGGCAGGCGTTCTCTGTTGGCAGACACCTGAATGGCCATGTTGCAAGCTCAACTTCAGACCACCTGCTGTTCAACACTTGGACAGCTTGGATCATTTTCCAATCATTCCCAGCCTCCACATCCAGCCTATCTCAGAATGAACATCTCAGCACACCCTCCAGGCTGTTCAACGGTCCTGTTGGCTCCGCAGAATACTAACAGCGACCTTCCTGCTTTATTATCCAACAAACTTGTCAAGACCATCCGCAGAAAACTCCTCATAGACTTCTGTCCCTCAAACCTGCTCCATAAACTTGGGGTGGAAATCCACAATCTCTTGGGTATCTTGAAACTTCATTTGTACTTTCAGAGTTGCAGTTAGCCTATTTATATTTGTGTCTGTATTTTTATAAATAAAAAGATTTTTAAAAAAATTAAATTAAGCAATGTTTTGTTTTTTTTCCTTGTTCAGTATATCAGCTACTCTCGCCGATCGGTTCCTTACGCCAAGCCACAGGCGATAAACTATACGTCACATCCATGGACTGTTGGCTGGACGCCTGATGCATATAGTACACTTTAAATATCTTGCATTTAAAGACTGACATCATACAGTGATCATACTATCCTTACATTCATTTTAGGCTTAATATTTAAAAAATGGGCATTGTGCAATGAAGAAGTACTCCAAATAAAGTGTAATTATAATATTTATATCAGTACAAACCCCTAATTTGCATGACTCAAGTGTGATCTGTATTGCTGAGTGTGTAGGGAGGAGTGAACAGGTCCAGATTTACAAAGATTCACTTATGAAACGCAGTCTTTGAGTCATAGCACTGCACTAATGAGCTGATTCGATTCGAGAAATTGTCTGAAGATAGAACGGCAGCACAGGCCTCTGTAAATCACATCAGACGCCTTCCTGGCAAATCCCATGATCCTTGGCTCAGATGCAGTCACAGCCATTTGCCCTCAGAGATAGAAAGACTCAAAATACCTCAAACCAATTTGGAAACCGTGCACATCGCTTCCGTTGTCGCAGAGACGCCTTGAGCCATAAGCCTTATCTCACAGCCAAACACTCTTCTTTTGGGTCACCAAGAGTCGCTCGGACACAAAGCCCTCCGGCCAATTCAAATTTAAATGAAAAGGTTCAATGCAGTTTGCAAATAGCAAAACAACACAAAGCTGGTTAAAAAGGGCAATGTCCTCTTCGGCTGTTTTAAAATGAATAACATCTTCAGCAGGAGCCTCTTCGGGGACTGTAGATGCTGACAGTGTGAGACTGCAAATTGGACAGATGATTTTCAGGATTGAAATGCATTGATTAGGTAATCTTTACATGAAATAGTCTTGAGACTTGAAATGCACAAAATTATTGAGTCATTTCAGCAAAGTTGCTTCATTCGTCTGTTCAGCTGTTAATCAGATCTCGACTCGTCCAAAAAAGCAGCATATTTTTTTTTCTTCTCTCATCCATTAAAACATGATTTATTGAGCTGTTTACATCTGCCACAATGACAGATTCAGTTCAAGTGATATTTTTAACATTTCTACTAGACTGTAATTGTATCTAATGGAATTCCAATTACTTCCAATGTGTGTAACGTTTACGGGTTTAAAATACATGTAATGTGTGAACGCATATATCAATACTTGGTAGACACACAATGACGGTAACATTTGATAGATCGTTTTTGTGTTCGAATGTGTAATTTATGTAGAAAATGAACTCCAAATGTCACAAAATGGCAAATTACTAATCCTAACAACAAAAGTAATGATAAAATAGTGTAAATACAGCTGGAAAACCGTGAAAAATCGACCTCATTAATTATTCATGGCCTAGTGCATGATGGGAACACCAGTATGTCATAGGATACAGTCGATACCGCGTCATACTTGGGGGGCGTGGTCGGGGGGCTCCTATCCGGTTCTGTATATATTATGTAAAAAAAAGATGTAGAACTATAACTTTTAATTTGATAGTTTTTGGTGGCACAGAGAACGACACAGTAACTTTTCGGGATTATTGTCGTATGTATTTCAATGAGCACCAATTCAATGTTATTGACGCAATCGTCCCATTGTATTGCCCATAGACTGTAACTGCCGTAGCCAAGGTGATGTCTCGTGTATGTCTATGGTTCTGATCTACGTTCGCACCTTACGATCATTCATTGAACTATTTTAAAAAAGACAGGAATAAAGCACCAATGCAAACTTTTTATTAGTCGAATTCATTAAAAAAATGTAAATTCAAGTATAGAGTAGGCAAAGACAAAAGGCTTGTTTGAGATAAGCAAAATCTGCGCAGAACCGATCACCGGTGATCAGCGCGAGATGCATGCCGGTTAGAAATTTGTCCGAGAACGGTCCGCCTGACTCTGATGTCATGTCGACGTATGTCAAAGAACTCTCGCGAGCGCAAGGCGCACCTGTCGGATTCTGCAGTCGCGCGCAGTTGCTCTCCACCGACTGCGCTGATCAAAAGCATGATGGGAAACGACTTGCTGACGACACAGCTTAATGCTCATTGGTTTAAACAACCGTGATGTATTTTTCTCTTTTAACATGCTTGATTTTAAAACTCTGATATCATGTTTTATGTGTAGCCTATACGGGTGATTAAACTCTCTGATAGTGCCATATGGGTTATTATGTGATGTCACATATGATATTAATATGCACATGATATTTTTATTAAAACAATATATAAAAACACATGTCTGTATTAAAGAAAAAATATTGATAAACACATATTTGGAATGTAATTAAATAAACAAGTACTTTGGGTGTCTTGTTCATTATATTTATTTTCATATAAAAGCAACAGAACTTAAAATTACATCCAGTTTATTAGCAACACGTGCACGTGCGTGAATCCCGTGAATCCCGCGATATCAGTCTTTGATCTCACAGGTGTCATATCCACTGCGAGAACCGAGATTTGTCCGGCTTGAATGCGCTTTTTTCACTCCTCCTCTAACTGCAGCCGCCTACTCTCGACTACATTGCAGGCGAGGCGAGGCGCATCTCAAACAAGCCTAATGGTTCTGATCTACGTTCGCACCTTACGATCATTCATTGAACTATTTTATAAAAGACAGGAATAAAGCACCAATGCAAACTTTTTATTAGTCGAATTCATTTAAAAAATGTAAATTCAAGTATAGAGTAGGCAAATGTAAATTCAAGTAAAGAGTAGGCAAAGACAAAGATACTGTTGTTAATGAGAGGACAAGACTGCTGCAGGTTATGACCTGGCAGTAAGCGCTAGCAGCTAGGTGCATTATGGGTAATTTTTTATTGAGAGTTGATTTATGTGTTATTGCGGTAAGAACTTAAAGTTTTTGTGATGGTATAAAGATATATGTGTTAATGTTCAAGTTAGATCAGATGTTCTTAGTTCATTTACTGCTTAAATTAAAAATGTGTCTCTCACCGTCATGGAGAGAGACGTGTAAAGCAATAGGGGCTTGCCTGTGTCTGCTCTTTGGGCTCCCGATTACATCCCGTTGATTTCTTAAACCAGGCCACATATTGATAACACTCTGGGTCGTGCGGTGTATGGGACAAGAGTATTCTGATCTCATGTTAGGAATTAATTTAGTATAAATATTATTAGTGTATTTTAGTTTTGGTTAGGTACACTAGATCCCACTTTGGGGTTCTATGCATGCGTCACAACCGCCGCCATCTTGGATCAGGGGTCTTGTCATAGGAAGTAACTAGGAAACGCTGCTATCTCTGCCTTTACTTCGAATTCACTGATGGTGGCGGAGTTTTGTGCAGCGTATGTTCACGGATGAAATCTGAACTAGGAAGAATGTTTAAAAAAAACATTTTGATGATTCTTTCTGGAATTAATATAAATAGATGTCTGACCGTTGGAACAAACCAAAAAAAAAAAAAAAAAGAAAAATCGTATTCAAGATTATTTATAGTGATTTTATTTCCGTTAGACCTGTGTCTACTACACTGACACTGATGCATTAAAGTGGAGGGGCTTCCCTGTTTCAAGATGGCGGCTCTATTGACGCATTCGTTCCAATGAACTGCCGTAGCCAAGGTGAGGTCTAGTGTATATGTCTGTGTTTTCCCCCAAGGGCTAAATTCACATCACGTGACGGGGCGTTTCCAGACAACTGACTGTATCTATCAGAAAAGTTGAGTAATTTTACTTAATGTTTTTACTGTTGATGTTTACACTTTAATTTCTACACGATTAAATTGAGTGTCTATAGTATTTACCTCACCACAAAATCATTTTTATCAGTGTATAGTGTTTTTTGTTCAGTTATGTTTGACATTTAGAATATTTTTGAATTTTGTGGTTACCATTGTGCTCAAGAGTTGAGCTTAAGCTGTTTGTAATTGTAGCAATGATCAAAGTTTAATTCATAGTGATCACTAACGTCACTTGAAACCTCTTATCTACATAATCAGTTCTTAAAGGGATAGCACCCATAAATGAAAACATCCTCATTTACTGAACCAAACCTGCATGAGGTTTTTCTTCTGTAAAACACCAAAGAAGGCAGGGCAAGACAAGACATAATAGTATTTCAAAGTGCTGTGCATGAAAGGAATTTAATTAATGATAAAATAATTACAACATATGCGTAAGAAATAAAAACACCGTCTCTGTCACGGTTGCAGTGCTGGCAGGAGAAGGACGAGGAGTCAGGATACACGAAGATAATATTTATTCTCAAAAAACAGGCAAGGAGGCACTCACAGGGTAACGTTTAACACACATTGACCGACAGCAACTGAAAGAAAGAAACAGAGGGACCTAAATACACAGACAAATGAACACTAACAGGTGAATCTGATGATGATGATGATGATTAACAAAGCACAGGTAATGAGGGTACTGATTAGGGTTGTCATGGAAACTGAAGAATGGTGGGAAAACAGAACAGGACTAAACCAAAAACTAGAAAACGGGGAAACAAAGAGTCTCACGGTGACAGTCCCAACATTCCAAAAAAAAAAAAAAAAAAAAACTTAAAGAATGTTGATAACCAGACCATAGTATTTTTTCCTACTATGGAAGTCAATTGGATTGTCAACTCTTTGGTTACCAATTATTTTAAAATATTAATATATTAATATTATTATCCGTTTGTGTTTAGCAGAAGAAAATAAACTCAGTTTGGAACAACTTTGAGTTGTTGAGTAAATGATGACAGAATTGCCAGTTTTGGGGTGAAATATCCCTTTAATTTCTTACAGTAAGTGTAAAATTCTTAAATTCAAATTCTAGTTGCAGTATTATATAATATAATATTCTTATTGTGCCTACCTAAACTTTGTTGAACAAAAATTGAACAAATTTTTTTTTTTTGAGTATTTGACAAAATTGTTGTTCCTCCCCCTCAAGTCAACGCGCAGAGCGAAAAGTTGCCACCCATTTTATAATCTACTATTTTGGAGTAAAAAAAGTTTATATCATCTGGTTATCAGTATTTAAAAGGTACATTATTCATAATTCATCCATATGTTTAATATTCCCTTGAGATGCTAAAGTGAAACTTTATGTCCGATTAGTTTGTATTAATATATTTGGTACAATTGTATTGTAATTGTACCTTTTATTAGGTACAATTATGAATCATGCCATAAAGCGTATTTAAATTGCTCATATTGAAGTTTAATTCTTTTCAATGTATGACATTTGACTTCCCCAACAATGAACCCAATCTTCCCCTTTTCAAAGCTCCGCGTGCATTATCACATGTAATTATGCAAATGGGTCGAAACATGATGTTTGAAGGGGAGAAATGTGAGGCACTTAAGTCTGTGAGAGCTGGTGTGGAAGTGTTTAGCATGACTGAATATAAACAGCCTACCAACGCTTCATATTTAAAGTGGTTAGATGTGTGAGTCAATTAAACGGCACAGCTGCTGCTGCTAGTGGCTGAACGTTTATACCGATTTCAGCGGGAACCATCATGTATAAAATGTACTTGACAACAACAGATCAACGTCAACAAATACACATTTCTGTATTTAAAAACCTTTTTTTATTGATTTCATGTAATATTCCAATTTTCTGAGATTTAGAATTTGGTGTTTTCATAAGCTGCCTAAACCATAATCATCCAAATTATAACTTATGCACGATATTGTAATTTTTCGAGTTTCACCAGTAGGTGTTAGGTGTTTAATTAGTGGGATTCATGCCAGCATTTTACTAATTTTTTTTTTAAAGACATACGTTTCTTTTTTTATGAGTGATCTGTTATTTACATTTTCAGAAGGATTTTAGGACATTTGATTTTAATCATATGATTTCTTTTTTTAAGTAACACTGCATAATTTAAGGGTTTTGTTGTACCATGAGTGTCTATATAAAGCACAAGGCTTTCTACATAGTTTATATAGGCTACATCCATTTCAAATTTGACACTTTAAGTGAAATTAAAGAAGTGACATGGAGTCGAAAGCACATCAGAAATCGATGGGATTAGGGATTAGAGCTTTTCCGACAGCGTTTCAGGTATAACCCGCTGTTCAGTGGGCAGGTATTTTAAGTCATGTGGATACTTGAGAGCTCTTTGAATGTGTTGCTCTCTGCTGGAGAGCTGCTTTAAACTCATATGCTCCTGCTCTCGCGCCTCCTGCCTTATTGAAATCCATGCTTTGCTCTTACGGATGTGAAATTTTCCAAAGACGCAGCAGGACGTTGCTTTTGTCTGAAGGAAGCTTCCTTCATCTTTATTGATGAATGCCCTTTTGCTTCTTTTTTATGTCTCAGTTCTCATTCAGCCTTTTATGCATAACCTTTTATGCCTGCTAAACACTGTGATTTCGGTAATCCTTTATCCTTTAAAGATAAGATAATTAAAAATCACACTGTGTGACATGGATCTAATAAACTTGGGTGCGACGTAGACTGTACAATGATGACGCATTGAATTGTCGGCCATGATGCAAGATAGAATAGAAGAATAAAATATCATCAGTATGTGCTAGTGGTAAACAAATAAAGATCAATCGCATTTGTGGTTTTATGTGAGCTAAAAGAGAGGACGAATAGGGAAAAGAGTCCAACTTGGAATGTCAATCTTGCAAATGAAGCTTGAGGTAACTAGTTTTTAAGTTTTAGCGCCATGTCGTGATGATCAATATGCCCTTTCATCTTGATTTTAATTGGCTAGTCAGTATCTGTCGTAGCGGCCAACACTGTGAGATGATGCCAGATTCTGAGATTCACTATCAGTAAATGATCACAGGCTGTCTTTGGTCGCAAGATCGTGACAATGGCTCTCTCACTGTACGACCAGCCCGTTCTCATCCCAAGGCGTCACATGCTGATGCTTTTAACAATGCAGGAACACCCTTCAGCGTCAATAGGATGTCTTGATGCCCAAATCCGATTTTCTGACCATATCCGATTTTTTTGACGACGTGCTTACATCATCTTTTAAAAGTGACCCACATCCGATTTTTGCATTTACACTACTTCTGAAACGACCAAATGCAGACGTTCTGACCCGGGAAATTAAGCAAAACAGCACGAAATTCAACGGATGCAGATGCGAATAAAATTATCCTTTGTTTTCGTTCCACAATATTTCAATAAGTCATCAAAACATTGGTCTCGTACGGCGGAGAAAAAAAGAGAGGCACTGTAGCCACGAGCACTTAAAACGGAGCCTCGTATGTCGTGAATTGTCTTCAAATACTGATTTATTTCTGTAACAACCCTGCTTTTTTGCCTGCACTCTTCGCCACAAACACTCAAAAGACATGAAACCGCCGCATTGCTCCACTGTGTATCCTTTCTACCCTCGCGCGGCTCGCGCAGTTTTTAATGACGCTTTAATGACGCAAGACTCGCATTTATTGGGGAATTTCCGATTTGTCTGCTTACATGGCACACGCAAATGCACATATCCGATTCATATCCGATATATTACCACATATGAATGAGGCCTGTATCCGATCTGAGAAAATCGGAATCCATGCGTTTTTTTCCTGCTTACACGTTCATTAGTCATATCCGATCTGTGCCACATGAGAGGAAAAAATCGGATTTGGGTCACTTGAACCATACAGTGTCGAGCAGATATATATGGACCAGAAGGCGCCCCCTAGTGGTCTAAGTTACCCAGACCTGTTAGAACACCTCGTAAACTAACCCTGATCATGAGCTGTTCTGGAGCAGGTTATGTTGAGAGAGTGAAATGCTATGGCTACTTACATACCCTGAAAGTTAGCTCCGTTTTTGGAACCGAATGTTGAGGTCATCCGCTTACTTACTCTTAAATATACCCAGGAGTGTCACATAACCTGCTTTCTGGAATACCCTGTTTAGTTTCATCTTGTTTTGGTTATGTTTTCCAGCTGTTCCTTGCCAGTGTTCCCTGTCACTAGCCGCGTTTTCATTACCCTTCAAATTGCGAAAATTCCCAATGGAAACAAGTCATTTTTGCAAAAAGTTTTTTACGCTCAGATGAGGTGGTTTTTCTGGCCATTCGGAAAAATGAATATTTGAACAGTTTTTGTTTTCATAAAAAAAAAAAAATCATAAAAGACAAAAGAATGGCAGGAACTGGATTCTAAACCTCAAAGGAATGCCACAATCAAGAGCTTGAAGCAGATATGAGGGAGAAACAAACACATATCATACAATATTTTTGCTTTTTACAAGAGTTTTGCTTGTGATCCTAATTGTGGATAATCTTCTTTGTGTTTTGTTATTGAAAGCAATTAGATTGGTTTTGTGTGACCAGTGGTCAATTTACTCTTATGTTTCTTTTTTCCCCCAGCTGAATTACGATAAAGAACATCTACATTTACACAGGAATAAGGGGACTGATGTTGAACCAGATTATGATCGGTAAGTGTCTGACCGCAGCATTATTTATCTGTTCTCTACATACCAACCCTCCTCATCTTTACAGCCACTTTACAATATTTTCCACTCCACTATTCTCCATTCATCTCCTCTGGTTTAGTGTGATTCAGTGAGCTGTAACATTACCACGGGAAGTACAGGTAGGCTATGTTTGTGGTTTGAGACTTTGAGAAATATAGGCTACGTAATTTCTTTTCTGAAGAACCTTTTTAAAGAAATGATATGCTTGTGTTAAAAGTGTGCACATCATTTTTTAAATGCACGTGCTTTGTAATCTTAAATCGAATTAACTTCCCCTCCATTCTCAACATCTCTTCTCCAATGACGTGTTTATTGGCGCGAAGTCGGGGCAACTCGTCATGAGATCGACCAATCCAGTCAATTCCCCAGACAAAATCGCGTCCCCTTCGTAAAAGACAATCGCGACTTCTATTTCAAGCTGACTTTAAACAAGATCATTTGAGAAACGCCTCCTTTTTTGTCCATTCAAGTGGGAGTGAATGATCACCAACTGTTTGATACCAACATGCATCTTGTGTTCATATAGGTTTGGTACATCATCAGGATGAATAAATCATGTCATGTTTTTTTCAGTTCATTGTCCCTTAAAGGAACTTGTCAGACTTAGAAATAAGATGTAGAAATAAGCTCAAACAATTTAGTAATTATAAGTTTTAATATCTACACTGGCAAGAAAATTAACAGGATTTTCATAAAGGGTAAGAGATTGATGGGTGGTTTACATGAGGATATCACAATTTTTATATATATTTTTAATCGTCTTTTGAAATTTTAATATCATACCAGCTTCTATCATTTGATCAGACGTGATGAAATGTTCTAGTGACACAAAATAACTTTTTGAATCTGACAGCTCGTTAGTTTAATGGCCTCTCATGGGATAATGAATTGATATTTTGTACAAATTCGAACAATGTTCCAAAAATCACATGCTTGAACATCTTTGAAACATAAATTGGACATGATAAAGTTTCAAATTCACCCTTAAGTTAACTTTTGTTATGTATGCACAACGTACATTCAGTTGTGTAATTGTAATCTGGTTTGAAAGTGGTTTTAATGTTGTATTCAATATATGAAGACATGATGAGAACATGATAATGTGCGATGACAGCTTCTCTCTCTCTCTCTCTCTCTCTCTCTCTCTGTATTTTCTGTCCTATCCTCTTTCATTTCCTCTGTTGTTTCTCAAAAAGCTCCATATGTCACAGTTGGCTACTCTCCCCTCTGGTTCTTTTCTTCTCATTGATACTCACTATATCTCTCCGTCCATATCCTGCTCTTTCAGAGTCACTATCTATCCATCTCTCACTTTCACCGTCTTTTGTTAGTGTCTTGATCTGGTTGTCTGCTTAGCTCTCTGTAATACTTAAAAGCATTTCTTCCAGTGCAGAATATTGGACAGTGACACACTGAGGGACGTTTTCATGATTTCATCTTGCCAGATCATGAAACAAAGCCATTGTTAGACTGAATGGGACTGATGAGAAGTGCTATTGGCATCAAGGCTACAATCACAAAGCAATCCCAAAGATGCATATTTTTTGTTATTTTTTGGGGCATTTTAACAGGTGTTCACATTGTTCATGTGCGCACAGTAGACACAGGTAAAAAATAAACATTGTTTGCATGTGCATGAAGCATTGTTTGAGTTTGAACAAAAACAAAACAAAAAAAATACAAAGTTTCAGGATGAAACAACCTTTTTCACTTTTAAATATATTTATTATGCAAGCAGAAAGGCCATGTTGACTTTTAATGATGATGAGCCTTTGTGTCTAATTACAGTGCCGACATGAAATGTCTATCTATGGCTTTCTCACGCTATTCATATATGAATGTATAAATGTAGGATGCATCTCACAAGGTCGTACATATCATTATTACGTCACATTTAATGGCAATGTGCTAGCTAACAAAAATATGTTGTAAGAATGTTTTGCTAACTTGCATTATGATGATGTTCAAAATGACAAATTATTTTACAAACCCTTTTCTTGGTTATGCAGACATTATTGGGGCCGTAAAGCCGTATAGTCATCGTGTACTTTATATAAACATTTTGGTTTTTGTATTTCTAGACTTGTTCTTGTGTCTGATGGCTGTGAATCGTCTGTAAATGTTTTCTTGTTCTCTTCTTCGTGGAGACTGAACCTTGAAGACCCCGATGAAAAATCAATACGTGGCCATCTTGTCTAGGTCATCGCCACGGACTGTCTGCAAACAGACATTAGTTTATCTCCCTGTGTATGTTTGACCGTAACTCTCAGGAGGAAAAAAATCACAAATGAGATCTCGCTAAAGTCAACAGGAATGTTTGCAAACCCATTTCCCTTCTGGCTCGTTTGCTATTAAAATTGGATATTTAATGGGGAAGGACTATATTCATGGGAATATAAAGTAAAATGTCAATTTTAATTTCATTTTGACTTGAATCATTTCTGTGTAATGAGATTACGTGGAGTACAAATGTTTCTCCGATTCAATAACAATCAATTTCACAAGTGAAGTTTCAGAATTAAAGAGATCTCAGTTCTCAGATTTGGACTTAATTTAATCACAATCAAAAGTGAAAGATTTCAATATGAACTCAAACATTTCTCATCAAATTCTTAGACAAAGTAAATGATCTATATTATTTTTAGCTCTCTGTATGAAAAATATATTTGTTTCTCTTTTTTTTCTCCAAAGGACAGACAAAAAACTAAACGTCTTCTGAGAAATAAAAGAGCAACTTTGATTAATCAAATTTCCCCGCTTATTTTTGCAGTTAATGTTGTTATTGTAGATTTTCATGTTGATGTTCTTGATTTTCATGAGATCCCAGAATCAACTTATATATTTCTCACCAAAACTGTTGCAACAATAATTGATACGAACTATACTTATGTTTTTTGTGTCCGTTTTTCTTCACCAATGAAATTTTAGAAACATCTTAGACAAAGTTGACACTTAAAATGACACACAGCTGAAACACATTTTCACATGAATAATGCATGTGCTTTCTGATTAATGTTAATGAGTACGATAAATTAACGCCAGACATATGTCTGTAATAGGCCATTACCATGATGACACGATTAAAGGTCTGATCGTCTTTGTGATGAAAGAGAGTCGAGCCATTAAATAAAATGAGCTTTTCCCCTTTACTCAAAAAAGTTGCCGGACTGGGAGATAGAAATGCTTTTCTTACAGATAAACCAATCACCTCAAGCTGTTTTCTTTTTCCTGGCAACTTGTTTCTGTACTTATACACTTTTATGGGAGTGTGGGCGTTCATTGATCAGTAGGCCTACAGAAAAAACAATCTTCCTGACAGCTGGGAGCCACAGAAAAAAAGATGTTTTCTGTGTGACTGGGAATAAATAGACAAAAGAGCAACTACTGTTGGATACAGACAGATCAGACAAATCATACACTACCACCAGAGAAAACAGGAATATAAAACCACAGGGTTACCTATCTCTCATCTGAGCTTTGTTGTGATGACTCTGGTGAGGACTTAAACGCCTGTCTGAAAGGGCTGAATTTTGGATTTTTCTTTTAAATTATAGTTATTTGTTCTTCCATCCACAACAGATATTGAATGGTAAAATGGGCCCTATTAAGATATCAAGTGCAAAGCGCAAATATATTTGTGGGCGGGTCTTGGGCGCTGTTGCTATTGCTATTTAAGCAGCGAGATAAATGACCCTAGCACTCGACGCAAATCTAAAAGGGGTTGGTCTGAAATAGCTTCATTATAGCCCTTATGTAGCCCCGCCCCTTTTCAGCGTTGAGCTCGTTGTCTTTTGACTTCCGGTCTGTATTTCCACAGCGATCTTTTATGAATGAACTGCTCGTAAAAAAATCCCGTTCGACATTTCTTAAGACATCTGCTTTAGCTTATGATAAACATTACAATGCTCATGATGACTTTTGTTAACTCTACAATAAGTAAATCCACTTCACCAGCTAACAGCGATTTCGAAATATACAGAACCGGAAGTTCAAAGACAATTTTCTAAAGATGACGGCGCCCACGTTTCTCTGCTGCATCACAGGTGTGGTTTGGGCGGGAAACAAACCAATAAGAGTGTCGTGTCACATTCCCTTTAAGAGCGTGATGAAATAATTTGGGTTCAATTGGTATTGTCCTTTGGTGCCGCTATACGGTTAGCTAAAGGCTGGAAAACATTTCATAACTTTTAAAATAGATTTTAAAGTCCCCTATTGTATCCCTTAAAACCTTTGATCACCAAATTGACATATTTAAACATTTTCTTTGTCTTGAATAGCTTTAAAATAGCTTCAATGTAACTGTACTTGCCATATGTCCAGATAACAAACTGACATTGAATCAACGTGGAATCATGACATTGAGACAACGTTGATCATCGAATTAACGTTAAACCAACGTCAGACGCGTCATTCTTCAAAACTAAAGGAAAAATCAACTTGAAATCAACGTTGTTTCAAAGTTAGGAAAGCAAACCAATTTTCAATTTTCATTTAGCTTTGAATAATGCCGCGTCTGACGTTGGCTCAACGTTAATTCGATGAGCAAAACAATGCCAGATCAACGTTGTTTCGATGTCATGAGAGACGTGTTGACCTCTTTGTTCTTGGGTTCACAGCAGTTTTAAAGAGAAAATACTCAGCAATGTGTCTCAGCAAAGAGAAACGGCTTTTGCTATTGTACATCCATCCCAGATATGGCATATTATTTGTTGTTAACTGCAATGATGACCAAACGTTTGGCCCCGTTGCTATGGATACCTTCTCCTGTTGCTATGGACACCTGAGTGGGAACCATATAAAGGTTTTCTGGCTAACTTGGTAACATGGCTTGACATTTTTTTTTTCTTTTTTGAGAAAGAGTCCACAAACAAAGCAAGGTAGTAAACATGTAGGTTTGTTTCTCCTCTTGTTGAGTTTAATTTAACCTGTACTGTGGTTTTAACGCTGTGACGGCGTGGGTGGAACATGACAGTGCTCTTAAAAGATTATTCCGTGTTCATTTTAAGCAAACATGTCATGACATTGTGTGACGAAAGTGTCTAGCTGTAAGAGGCCAGACAGAAAACGAACGATAATGTGGTTTGTTTGTGGGCGGCTCAGATTAATCACGTCACTGAATTAGTGAGTTAAACAGTCGCATTGATTCATTTGTCAGAGGAAGCAGCGAGTCGGAGAGCAAACGAGAAAACATCAGGCAGAAGAAACAAAGTTTCTGAACTATGTTCAATTAAGTCACGTAAACTTGATTCTCTCATTTTCTTTCTTTCGCTCTATTTGGGTTTTTTTCTTTACTTTTCCATGTACAAACCTCAAGTTTCTTACATTATAAACAACACATCCTTATACTTTTTGTCTTGCATTTTAAAATTGCAATTATATTACAATGCTCGATTTTATATACACTGAAAAATAAGTTGCAAGTACAATCAACATGGATGTTTCCGCAATTTCAACTTAAAAAAAAGTGAGTTCTTGCATAACATAAAAAAGTTGAAAATTGCTGTTGTCATAACTTATTGATCATATATTTTTTGTATAATGTGAATGAAATGTTCATGTTCACGTGGCTCCATTTACTGAGAATGGCCCAGTATAATCATGCAAATTAATTCTATTTATGTACAGTGTAATTTTTTTTTTTTTTGGTCCAATCAACTTAATCAACTTTGGTCAAATCAACTCAAAACAACTAATGTATTTCAGATAACATAATATTTTGAGTTTCTGGTGATTAAACCAATCTCCATTGTATTTACTCAATTTTTCCATTTCAATGAACATAAAATTTGAAGGCATACTTCATTTTTAAGTTAAACCAACAATTTTTTTAAACTTTTTTACAGTAACATTTATTTTGTATAGTCATAAATTCAAAGTTTAGTCATAATAAATATAATAAACTTTTTTATTTTTTTGTATAAATCAATTACACAAATTACACATTACCTAAACTCAGTTTATTGAGGCAGAAGTTGTAGTTAATAGACTCTAAAAAATGCTGGGTTGTTTTAACCCAAATTTGGGTAAAATATGGACAAACCCAGCCATTGGGTTACATTTTTAAATTATATTTTTAAACCAATTGGCTGGATTTGTCCATATTTTACCCAAAATAGGATTAAAACAACCCAGCATTTTTTAGAGTGTATTGTAAGTCTGTTTCTTTCTAATCACAGTTTACGTTTTTTATGCCGATTGGACACTTTACATTACGTAGATTTAACATACAGTAATTATAATACACATGCATTATGAGATAATGTATTAATTTTCTTGTTTTTCTTATGTTTCCCAACTCATCTGAACACAGAATGGCCCCTACTGCTTTGCTATCAGGCTCATTCATATTGATGCATTGAAATCGATGTGAAGGTCAGTTAATTCAAATGGCTTTAAAGCCAGTCCATTTCCACTGCCCGCCTTTCATGCTGTGAACTGAACAGCTTTGTGTGAGTAATTTATGACATTAACTGCATATAAGCAGGCCAGAGAAGCCAAGAAAATAATTTTCCGACATCATAGATCCATTCAAATGGGTAATATGGAGTCCAGTATACTCCATTATCCATTTGAATGAATCTACGATGTCCTAAAATTATTTTCTTGGCTTCTCTGAAGTTAATAGTTAGAAAAAAATAATTGGTAACATCATCATGAAAAGCAGAGATGTCTTTTGCATTTTTATTAAAGATTACAAACACATTTTTTTTCTTCTCGAAGATTTGTTCACAATAACAGGAACTTTTATAAAGATAGTTAATTCAACAATAAAATAAACATTATCAACGAATACTGATACTGCAGATCTATTTTAAATAAGAAAAATATGTAATGTCTGCTTCTTGTCATAAATTATTTGGCTGTACTTGACTATTTTATTTGTAAACCTTTATTTGCAAGCGTTTAGAAATGAAAAACTTGCAGGACGTTACGCAAAGACAGAACATTCACTGGCCACCTGTGACAGTTACTGATCTATATAGAGTCATTAGACAGATCAGTAGTGAGCAAGTGCAGTAAAGTGGCTTCTACTGCTTCCATTATCTGGTTAATTTGCCAAAACACTTTAATGCTAGGTCTATTTTCTGCTGGGAAGATATCTTCCATTCAGCTGATAACAACTGTTCGTTGCTTCATTGATTGATCAAAAGAGTTTATACCCGAAAATGACCAGAATATTAAACACATTATAAAAAACAAAGTTTAACTTTTACAAGCTCAAATGCTCACCTTGCTTTGTTCTGTGATTTGTGTTCATGAGTCGAGACTCTCCTGCTCGAACTCGTTTATCAAAATTAACAAATCTTTTCCAGTGTCAACTCGTTCATTTCGTTTACTGAATGAACCACATGACACGAAAAAAAGATTCGGATATCTTGAATGACATGGGGGTGAGTAAATTATCCAACCCTGTATCACACGAAATACGTTCTGAGGAAACTATTTTGCAAATCGCAATTACGTTACATGCCAACATATAAGCAGTGCTATTACGTTCGTCCTTAACCTGATATGTCTCATTGTTAATACGTAGGTATTAATACGTAATTGTCAAATATGTCAAATGTACGTCTTGTACGTTTGGATAGATGCTAAAAACGTATAATATGGACGTATTTGTAACATTTAAATGTAACATTATTACGTTTTTACAGCCATAAAATGTTAACTATTTCTATTTCATAACGATATCTTGTATACTTTCACTTTTAAACATAAATGTAACAAGATCCCTTAATCCTACTCACAAAACCTAAAAATATTCATTTTATACAGAATATAAAAAGGATAAAACATAATGGACAGATGAGTTTTAGCATTAGCCTACAATATATTTTGAGCCACTAATCCTACTCCCAGTCCCACCCCTAAACATAACCATTCCTTAAAACTACGTAGGATAACACAATTATACAGAAAAAAAACATAACAGACAGACAAGTATACGTTTCACAATAATTTATTTATTGGGAAAATGTCAAAACCGGTAACGTTAACATTAACAAAAGTCGTTGACATCGCAGTCCTCTGGCAGTATTATAGTAGTTGTGTATGAGGTACAGTGCAGAATTAAAGTTATTAATATTAATCCATGAAAATGTTAATCTGATTTCGGTTCGCTCTCTGGAGGCGCGCACTTTTCTCCGTTTCAAATGTACTACACCGACTGAAAGCAGGCGATGAGCGTTTGATATTACTGCCGTAAAACATGTCGTAACGTTTCTTGAAGGCGCATTTTTTTGAATTTGAATTCATCACCAACGCGGATTTGACGTTTGCGGTCGCTGCTGAGAAATGAATGAAGATCACTGGATAAAATACCGAATTTGGATCTGCTTCTTGCAACCAACGTATGCATTCTTGAATTTGGTTTACATCAAGTTAATAAAATGTATGTCTTTTGTGAATGTATGAGTATGTTGTGTTTTATTGGAGAAAATGCTTTTTGTGTAAATACACTAAATACTACAAAATGGTTAAACAAGGTATTTTTAAGGTTAAAAGTGTATCAAAGTCAAAAATTGAATGCCTCAACTATGCATAAATTGTAAAGAAACCTGCTTTGGATGTATTATGTTCAGGACAAACGTAATAGCACTGTAATAGTATTAGGTTAAGGACGAACATATTAGCACTGCTTATATGAAGAGTTCAGATGCAAAAGCCTCTAAATGCCATTTGAAATTTTCTTCTAAAATGATATTTTTTTATCAAACTTGTATATTTAAGTTCAGTAACTTCACTTAAATGGCAATTAATAGGTAATCTTCATTGCCATTTAAGTGAAATTACTGAACTTAAATATACAAGCTTGATAAAAATGATAATTTTAGAAGAAAATTTCAAATGGCATTTAGAGGCTTTTGCATCTGAACTCTTCATATGTTGGCATGTAACGTAATTGCGATTTGCAAAATAGTTTCCTCAGAACGTATTTCGTGTGATACATAGTTGAAATTATCAGCAAAAGTTTTTTTTTTTTTAAAGTGAACTACTCCTTGAACTACATTAATCATCACTGGACGCAAATATTGGGCCCGTTTCAGGTTAGACTTGTGGTATTGTCACTGGACTAATGCCATCCTATCTTAAACCAACTTCACTCTTGGAAGAAAAGTTTCTATATAGAACCTTAAAAGGTTCTACCAGCATTACGTATTTGGAACCCCTAAAAGGTTCTATACACTCTTAAAAAAGGGGTTCCTCTGGGTTCTATATTAAACCCTGGGGTTCCATACTTGGCCAATAGAGCTTTTACCAAAAAAAAGGTTCTATATACAGTAGAACCATTTTGGAGTTCCATATATGAAGTGGGGGATGGAACCATTTCTGGTTCTAAATAGAACCAATAGAACCAATTTTTCTAAGAATGAGGAATATATTCAGAATATGGCATTTATTCTGCACTTTATCTGAACATATTCAGGGATTTCTTTGCAAAAGCACAGTCATTTTACTATAAACAAATGTTTCTTTAGCATAGATCGGCAGGCGTGTTTTACAGCAGAGGCTTTTTCTTTAGCTGTCGTGTGACATGACCGGAGCTTTGCTGATATCATCTGACGTCTGCAGAGAGACAAGAGCGCAACCGTGTCCTCCTGATAACCAAGAGCTAAAGCTGAGCTAAACTACCCGCTCGCACCAGATCACTATCATCCTGCCAGGCCAGATAGAAAGGTCACGGCCTGACCGGTGTGATGGGACACAGAGGCAATTATGATAATCTTTTCAATGCAATTACTCGTGTATTTAATGTGTCAGTTTCAGAGATGGCGAGAGGCATGTGGAGCCAGCCTGACTGTGACTTCGTACTTCCGCTCTATTTCAGTTCGACTTCTGTACTCAGTCTGAGACATCGACATGTCTCTCAGTTTTTATCCGGCCTGAAAAGGGCGGGCTGAGATTCGTGACGTAAACAGTAAGCACCGAGTTTAAAGGAGTAGTTCACTTTTAAAAAAACTCTTGCTGATAATTTACTCACCCCCATGTCATCCAAGATGTCTATGTCTTGCTTTCTTCAGTCGAAAAGAAATTAAGGTTTTTGATGAAAACATTCCAGGATTTTCTCCATATAATGGACTTCAATGGGGTCCAAACGGTTCAAGGTCCAAATGAGAGTTTCAATGAGAGTTTTAAACGACACCAGACGATGAATAAGGGTCTTATCAAGCGAAACGATCGGTCATTTAAAAAATAAATACAAAAATTTAAGTTTTATAAGCACAAATGCTCGCCTTGCTCTGTTCTGTGATGAGCGTTCGTGACTCTCCTGTTCGAACGCGTTCACCAAAATGAACAAATCTTTTTTCGAGTCGTTTGGTTGATTCAACAAACAAAATGAACATGAGTGAGATTAAAAATGAGAGTCACAAATGTTGCCTGGTCTGATGAGTCTCGAATTCTGTTTGTCAGAATTTGGTTGCCTGACTTCATCATACTCATTTTCAAGAGAGAAAATGAGTCTGAAACTCCTCAATTGGGCTTTGATTATGAGGCGTGTCGTAACCAAACCAGGAAAAAAAACCTCTGCACTCAATTGGATAGTCGGTAGACCTACAACCAATCAGAGCAACGCATAAGTCAACTCCTTTACATAGCGCAGTTTTCAAATACAGAACGTAGCCTACTTTATTTATTTTAGAAGTTAAATAACGAGTGTTACGTCTTTTACTTACTCCTCCATGAGTGCCACCAAAGGAGAAACCACAACGACCACAGGCTTTTCATTACGTCCCGTCTTCTTAGCGACCGTCAGAGCCAGCTGATGAGTTACACTTTTCCCGAATCATGTAGGAAGGACGCCAAAAAATATATTTCCGATCGACAAATGCCTGGATTGCAGTTCTGTTTGTTTATTAAAATGAATGCGCTGTCGATTTATTTTACAAAAGACGCGACAGCGGAATCTATACATCTCAATTCTCCAGCTGCACTCATCTCTTTGACGACGTGAGGATTACGTTACTGAAGACCACCTGTCAATCATCGTATAAAGCCCGCCCTGGCAATTTGATTGGCCCGATGATTTCTGAACCGATCATAATTTCTCCTCAATGGATTGAGTCCAGACCGAACTTCCCGTCCAAAAAATGTTGTGGGCGGAGTTCGGGCATGCATCCAGGCTAAGAATTTTGCATAAACAGAATGAGAACGTGGATCCATCATGCCTTGTTCCCACTGTTCAGGCTGGTGATGGTGGTGTAATGGTGTGGGGGATGTTTTCTTGGCACACTTTAGGCCCCTTAGTGCCAATTGGGCATCGTTTAAACGCCACGGCCTACCTGAGCATTGTTTCTGACCATGTCCATCCCTTTATGGCCACCATGTCCCCATCCTCTGATGGCTAGCAGGATAATGCACTGTGTCACAAAGCTGGAATCATTTCAAATTGGTTTCTTGAACATGACAATGAGTTGACTGTACTAATATGGCCCCCACAGTCACCAGATCAACCCAATAGAGCATCTTTGGGATGTGGTGGAACGGGATGTGCATCCCACAAATCTCCATCAACTGCAAGATGCTATCCCATCAATATGGGCCAACATTTCTAAAGAATGCTTTCAGCACCTTGTTGAATCAATGCCACGTAGAATTAAGGGTCAAACACAGTATTGGTATGGTGAGTGTATAAATTGCAAGTACTTAACTGGTGTCAAAGTTTTGAGAGCAGTTGTCATTGAGAATGATGAAGGTGAATGCTAACAGCTTTCCTCAGGTCTCATAAAGTCATCTGGAGTATTCACTCTGTATATAATCACAGCCCACAGAGCAAATGTCACTTTGTTCTTAAAGACAACTCTCAATGGTTTGCAATCACAGATTTTGTGCTTCCTGCATAATAAGCACACAAATTCAGAGCAGAACTACTTCATGGTTCTTCATACAAGGTGTGTTTTGAAGGTTAAATACTCATTTTACACTCAGAAAAGTGAACTAGGTTGTGCACTTTACATAATATATTTATATTTAGCTTACTTATAATAATTGTGTTTTTTGACTTGATTTTTTTTTGTCTATTAAAGTGACAGCAGAGTAATGACCTCTCAAGAAAAACACAAAGACAAGAACTTAATTTAAACCCCCCCTGATTCACAACAACGACGTTTTTAAATGGCAAATCCACTTCAAAATTGGAAAGCGGGTCATCTCTCCTCTCTCGCGCTCCTGCGGTAAACACATCAGTTCATTTTACATTTAACCTTTATTCAAGAAGACTTTATCCTCTTTGGCAAGACAGCTCTGCACAAAGAAAGCTGAATTTGTCTCACAGTGATGCTAAACTTAACAGACAACGATGACAGCAACCAAATTAAACTGTCTTGGCGAGGTCTGACTGCTAAATTACCACCAGTGCTTTCACACAATGACATGTTTGGATCGGGATATTGATAATGGAGCTCTCAGGAATGGAGATCATATACACTGCTACTGGGAATTGTTAAATTGTGTGAGATGTCCAACGATGAGCCAAAATGAACCTCAGTATATATAATTTATGATTTATTTTAAGGCTTCATCGTGAAGTTGAGGTATAAAAAAATTAGTTTTTAATATGTCAGTTCAATTTAGACTTGGCTTCACCACACATTTCATCTTAACACAGACTTCTTCAGGCCATTTTAAAGGAGTAGTTCACTTTTTAAAAAAAAAACTTTTGCTGATAATTTACTAACCCCCATGTCATGCAAGATTTCCATGTCTTTCTTTCTTCAGTCGAAAAGAAATGAAGGTTTTTGATGAAAACATTCCAGGATTTTTCTCCATATAATGCACTTCAACTGAATAAATATTGAAGGAAAATTAACGAATCTTGAAGTGAATCTTTTGCTGAGTCAATGAAATGAATCTTTTGCCGAGTCAATTTGTTCGTTTTGTTCGTTGAATGAACCAAACGACTCAGAAAAAGATTCGTTCGTTTTGATGAACGAGTTTGAACAGAAGAGTCACGAACGCGCGTCACAGAACAGAGCAAGGCGACCATTTGAGCTTATAAAACTTAAATTTTGTTATCTATTTATTAAATTAGCAATCGTTTTGCTTGATAAGACCCTTATTCATTGTCTGGAATCGTTTAAAGCCTTTTTGAACAGTTTGCAGTTTGCACTGAAAGTGTCTTTTGGACCTTGAACCGTTTGGTTCCCATTGAAATCCATTATAAAATCCAGGAATGTTTTCATCTAAAACATTAATTTCTTTTCGACTGAAGAAAGAAAGACATGGACATCTTGGATGACATGGGGGTGAGTAAATTGTCAGCAAAAGTTTTTTTTTTTTTTCTTTTTAAAGCGAACTACTCCTTTAAGTTGTGTGAGAAATTATGAGAGTAACAAATCTTGCATCACTTTACCGCGATATTTCATGTTTAAAAAAAAAAAAAAACTTTGATTTTAGAGTGTGTATTAGCCTATTCTATGAATGTACACAGGCTGGTGTAGATTAAGCATTTGAGACCATCCATCAAAGCAGAAGCAGCACATAATGTGTATTTAATTGCAGTGAATTATCCTCCATTACAGCATTGCGCTGTAAACAGCATGGAATCAGAGGAACTGGACCTTTTTGGCACGGTGTTTTTTTTTCAGCACGCTTGTCAAAATGTGTGTATCTTTCCACCATCTGTCACTTCGGCAGCCTCTGAGACTGATTTTCTTCTGGCAGTCCGGCGAGAGATGAGGTGAGTAATGGCATGCCACTTCCAGCACTGCCAATGCATCAAACAGATTTACAAACGCAACGGGATGTGTGTTAAGACTGCAGATTAAGTCATTAGCATTCATGAAGGCTTATTGCCGTTTTGATGGTGAGCCATTGAAACATTACAGATGTATGTTTTAGCTTCACACACATTTTTAAATTTAAACATTAGGCCTAACTTGTGAACAAATCGATTGAATAAATCAATTAGCCTACTGACTCAGTATCTGCGTCAATATAGGTGCTTTTGAACGCATATGGCTACTTTACGACCGTTAAAAAATAAGTTGTGTGTTTAATGACTGTAATCCGAGCAAACATTCGTCATATTATCATTGTCGTCATGTGACCAAACATAAATCCTCTTTACTTGGCTTCACATGATAGGAAAATGTCTATTGGATGCACGCTTCAGAGTCTCGTCGTAAATAGCATGGCTTTGGAGCCAGTTGCGTTTGTTCTTGAATGAACGAGTCAGTTGAATCAGTTTAAGTGAATCGGTTGAATGAATCATTAAGTGGTTTACTCTTAAAGGGATAGTTCACTTTGAAATTAATTTTTGATATGTTTTAGCTTACCTCAAGCTTACCTCTTTGTTTCCGCAGTAGTTTCAATTTTGATATTTTTAGGTCAAACCGTTCTTGTCTGTCAGTGATATAATGGAGGTCTATGGTCACCACCTCAAACAGAGAAGTCCAAATTAAACATGATTTAATGACTCGTGAATGAAAGTACACATTGATGGCCTAAGACACGAAACGAGCGGTTTGTGTGAGAAAACGGACAGTATTTATATTGTTTTTATGTTCAGTCACAGCTCTGAAACTGATTTACACAAACAGACGCAAGAGGGAAGAACCGTAGTGTCAGTTGACAGACATGATTAATGAAGTTTATAACCCTTCATGACCCGAGTTTGTGCATCTCACATGAGATCTATGTGGAGAGATGAGAAGACATAACCAAGACTGACAGCTCACAATGAGGAACGTCAGATGAGGGGGTCACAGTCTTGCATTAAGCAGTGAACCTTTTCTCCAAAGTGAACAGAATTCAGCTTATTGCATTATTATTCTGCATGAAGCTTTATGGCTTTCATCAAGCGAGACGCGTGTCATAGAAACCCCATCATCAGAATTCCCAGTCTTGCCACTGACCTGATTACTAATGTAAATGCACAATCACTCAAAATAATAATAATTCTTTGGCTAATCTTAATTTGATGCCAAAGGTTCCACACACTGGAAATTGATTTTTACTTTAATAATAGTTTACTCAAAATGTCATTTCAGTCCTGCATGAGTTCCTTTGTTCCGTGAAACAAAAAGGTGATATTTTGGATAAATATTTTCCTATAAAACCATTATTTAGATTTACTCTCTCTGTGTTTCCTGGGAACTGACAGCAATGCTTCACTAAAGTCCCCACAAAAAAAAAAAAAAAAGAATGAAAGTTTTTTGGCTTTTGGTATAGTCTTGTTATCTATAGGCTAATTTGTGCTCCAAAACAATGACAAAA
This sequence comes from Cyprinella venusta, assembly GCA_038021265.1. NCBI lineage: Eukaryota > Metazoa > Chordata > Actinopteri > Cypriniformes > Leuciscidae > Cyprinella > Cyprinella venusta. Next base: position 33,996,516 of record CM075870.1, on the reverse strand, counting down.
TGCATATTTAGTAGATATAAGCATTCAAAACTTAGCCTCTCATTTCTGTCAATAGGGGTCAGTGATTTTGATGACATCCTCTGCACTTCAGCGTCTCATCAGATTTGCTGTCCAATCAAATGCTCTCTAGAATCTGAAGCTCCGCCCCCAACATTATAAATACACGCTGAACTCATTGCGAACTCACGCGTTCACACATTGTTTACTATTACAGTTTTTCTCAATCGCTTTGGTACATTTCTCAAATCATTCTCAACATTTGCAAAACAGTAAGTGCATTTCTCAAAACCATTCGTACAAATAGCAAAACAACGTGGATTTCCTGCAAAAGCCGGTTTCTTGCTCAAAATTCTTAGTTCATCTCTCAAAAGTAAATATCTGTGTCCATGAACATGTCAGTGCCATTAGAATGACATGTTGTCAATATAACATTGTACGCTGAGGGATGTTCTGATGTAAACTGTGGATAAAGTTTTGATGACAATTATTGTAAATTGTAGGTTACACACCTGTGTGGGAGTTTGATTGCAATGTCATTGCGATACAGAAAGGAAAAGACAGCTCTGCATACAAAAAAAAAAAAAGTTGAAATGTGAACAGGACAGATTTAGAAAAAAAAGTCTAATGGATATGTATATGCTTGACATAATATGACAAAAAACTTGTTCAACCATTTTGCATGTAAAGACTGCTCTAAACTAATACCTAGCCTAAATGTTGTGGGGAGACAGACTCATTATAATTTTGATCAACATGATTTAAGTGATTGATAATGTAGGAAACAGCAGATAATTGTAGGCTAATCATTTGCATGGATGTACCGAAGCATTTGCAACTTGTTCAAAGAAATGAAACTGCTTTTTTCGTGTGCACAAGTGACACAATGATGTAGTTTTGAGAATTTCAATTCTGACTGAACCAAAGCGACTGAGAAAAAACTGCAATTGCCTAGTAGCCTACTTATTAACAATACGAACAATTCATACAGTGTAAATACGCTTTGTGGGGTGTGATTTCAGTGTCACCGAACCGCCAACAGTCTCATGAAAATTGTGCGTATCATATGCACACGTAAAACGCGTACCATATACACGCAAAACACTGTTTCAAATGGCACGAGAAATGATGTTTTATTAACAAAGTTCGGGAGGAGCATGTTCAGATAATTAAACCTAATTAAACACATGTGAAGCACATTCAGGCAGTGGTGGAGGAAGTACTGAATCTCAATACTTAAGTAAAAGTACAAATACCCAGATAAATATTTACTTTAGTAAAAGTAGAAGTAACACAATGACAACCATACTTAAGTAAAAAGTAAAAAGTACCTGATTTTAAATGTACTTTAGTATTAAAAGTAAAAGTACTTGCATAACAATTGATTCTCTTAATGACTATTTTCTAATGATTAATAAAACATTTAATTCTAACTCATTCAAGCTACTCCTATAATGATGTTGAATAATGATGGGAAAAAAAGTTGTCATCATTTCTGAAACAAGCTTGCAATTAGGCAATATAAACCATGCTTATCCTTACTGTATATGTTAATAACTATGTTTGGCAGTAAACGCGATTAATTTATGGTGTAATTCTGAACCTCTTGGCTTGCCATAATCCTAACCAAACGTATATTACACACGGCGTGTTTCCTATCCATGTAAAAACAAATTTTCGCGTATAAATTGCACGATAAACATAGGCTACTGCATGTGAGACGCATTTAGTTGATGTATCTATGGCAACCAAACATCACTGGTGAGACAAACGTGCAACGAACGGACGGTCAGATTACGTTTGGCAGGGGAAAAACTGATCAGATAATGTAACGAAAATGTAACGAAAATGTAACAGAAGTTGTAGAAATGTAGTGGAGTAGAAAGTAAAATAATTGCTGCAAAATGTAACGAGGTAAAAGTAAAAAGTATGCACTATTTATTCTACTTAAGTAAAGTAAAAATACATGAAAAATGTACTTAAGTAAAGTAACGAAGTATTTGTACTTCGTTAAATTCCACCACTCCATTCAGGTAATCAAGCCTAATTAGACAGGAGTGGAGCACACTCCCAATCAATTGGGTAAGAGGTATATACAGCAAACATAAATAAGTTCATTGACAGTCTAACAGCATCCCTCCACCATCTCCTCACTTCTTCTCCTAAATAATCTTACAACAACTAGGGGAGCACTCTGGGTTCGGGAGCCCTCCCCCTGGGCAGCACGCCAAATACGCATAATCTTCACTCTGTTTAATTGATATAAATGTGAACTTGTGAAATGACAGCTATAGATACGAACTTGTGTGCATCTTACAGTTTTTCTCAGTCGCTTTGGTGCATCTCTCACATCACTATTTACATTTGCACAACAGTTAGTTCAACCTCCACAACATTTAGTCATTTGTGCACATCATAGTAGCAGTTTCTCATTCCTTCCAACAAATTGCAAATGCTTTTGGACATGCATCAATTTCTTTCATACAACTCACTGCTGTTTTATAACATTATCATTTGCTTATGTCATATCAGTCCAAATTAACTATACTTGTGAATGCTGAATAGTCATTCCATATAAAACTAATAGTCCTCATTTCATTGCTTGAGTCATCACATACAAAAATGTTAAACTAGTTGTCAAAATCCGTCAAGCAAATTTATACATTTTTTTATCTTAAAAAAAACAACATTTTTTTTTATCCTAAAGTGAACAATTTATTACAGCTTTCACTGAAGAGATGTGCATGAATGATTTACAGTATATGTATGTTGTATGTTCAGTTCCAATATGTACTATGATATTTTTACAGTTGTGCACCGATCTACCCAAAGGGAGTTTATGTTTGTTGTAAATAAGGGTGTATTTTTTTTCTTTCGCACAATGCTCTGAACAAATTAGAATTGTAAAGACCATGCAGTAAAAATGTGAAACATACATATTCAGTGTCTTGTACTCAATACAGTAACTGTACTGTACCTCACTAAATACAGTAATGTGAAACTTTACTGTAGTTTTCAAATGGCTGTGCAAATAGTTTATAGGACTGTCTTGAGTATTTTTAGGTAGTGTCACCAAGATCTGACTTTTTTGCATTGGCAAACACTTACAGAGTAAACTGTCATAATGAAAACATGACAAAGCCATTTGACTATCTTGTTCATAAACACTGGTGTTAGGACTTTTCATCTTGACGACACTGACACTTTCAATGACATGAATACTTGCTTTTGAGGAATGAGTTATCCATTTTGAGCAAGTGACACACTTTTGCATGTTATCAACTAAGTTTTGCAGTTTGTACTAATTGTTTTGAGAACTGCATTAACTGTTTTGCAAATGTAAATAGTGATGTGAGAAATGCACCAAAGCGACAGAGAAAAACTGTAATAGCCCATGCATCTCGAATATCGATGCATGATTGAGAAATGTTGCAAATGAACAAATAACGCTTAATTTTCATTAAAAAGCAACTGGATCCCAAATGAATTTATCGTTTGAACAAAAGGGAATAATCAACCAAAAACGGAAGGTTTGCTTGAAACGGTTTTATTTACACTGCCATTGTACAAGTCAGCAAAGGGAACTATTGCAATTGACTCGTGTTATCAGAGGATGTAGTAATGTCACAAAAATGACACATTGCTTTGAAACTCCACCAGGAAAAAGACAGGGTTGTGGTTTAGATGATGTGAAGATCGTTCACACTGCATTCAAATTGTGTTCTCCAATGAAAACTTCGGAAAGAGACGGACTGAAACATTCGAAATGCTTCAGTTTCTCTCCTCGTGATCTCCAGTGATTTCTCTAAAGGTTCACAGTACAGTCAATATTTTTCTGTCCTTTTTCCCCCAAGAGGAGAGAAGAATAATAGTCCCGAAGTTCAGCTGATTATACAGAGATGGTTGAGATGGCGGGAACAAAATGTGTCTCAGTCAGGAGTTTGAACACACATTCTCATTTAGATAAAGATTATTGACATTTTAGAACAATGGACTCTTTTCAAATTTTTAAGATTCTCAGAAGTAGAAATCTTCATATTTGGATAAACTTCTACAGTCGGGAACGGAAACTACAACAAATATCATTTTTGCATTGCTTCTGGACACTTCTTTATAACACAATCTGCTTTAATTCACCAATTAAATAAATAAATAATAAATAAATAAAAATGATAGATAGATAGATAGATAGATAGATAGATAGATAGATAGATAGATAGATAGATAGATAGATAGATAGATAGATAGATAGATAGATAGATAGATAGATAGATAGATAGATAGACAGACATAAAAGTGTGCCCTACTGTATGACGGTTAACTTAAAAATGATAATGCGATGCTATTTTAAATCATCAATGTCTGATAAATCCATGTTGCAGAGTCATATGATGAAGCATTTAAAAGTTCAAAAAAGTCTCGACGTCTTTTTCTATAAAATAGTAACGACGTCACATTCCGATCTCCATCTGCACCACAGCCACTCCGGTCGGAGCCTCCGCGACCTTCTTCCTCCTGGACACTAGTTTGGCCAGGTTCCGGATGGACGGAGTGGCTCGAAACAGCAGTTTCTTGAGGCCAGTGCGGTACTCCTGTCGGATCAGACAGTACAGCACCGGGTTCAGGCAGCTGTTGGTGTGCGCCAGGCACACGGTGATGGGGAACGCGTAAGCTTGCGCGTTGTAAAACGCGTTACTGAACGGCACCAGATCGAATTTGATGAGCACTCCCCAAAGGGTCAGCGACTGGTTGGGAAGCCAGCACAGAAAGAACGACAGAACCACGATGGTGACGGATTTGGTGACTTTGGAGCGGCGCTTGTGCCGCCCTCTCTCGCTTTCCGAGCCGGGAATGCCGCTGACGCGCCGCCGCAGAACGAAGCGCAGCAGGAGGAGATAACAAACGCAGATGATGACCAGCGGAATCACGAAACCCAAAAGGACCTTCTGTGTCTGGTAGAGACCGAGCAGCAGCTGCGGGTCCCAGCTCCCGGAGTCCGAGAAGCGGACGAGGCACAGCTCGTCGTCGGACACCTGCGCCGTGGTCGAGTACACCGCGTGAGGGATGGTGGCCACCACAGACACGAGCCAGATCCCCAAGCTGGCCCACTTGACCTCGGCCCAGGCCGTTTTGGGACTTTGCATCCGTAGGGAAGAGGACAGAGAGCAGTAGCGCGCCACGCTCATGGCCGTCAAGAAGAACACGCTCGCGTACATGTTCATGGTGGTCACCGAGCTGATGATCTTGCACATCACCTTTCCAAACGGCCACCTGAAGTCCAAAAGTGTGTCCACGGCCCAGAACGGAAGGGTCAGGACGAACTGCAGGTCTGTCACGGCCAAACTCATGACGAAGCAGTTGATGGATGACTGCTTGAGTCTGTGGCGCGACTGGAGCAGGTAAAGCGCTAACAGGTTCCCGACGAGCCCCAGTGCGCACACGATCAGGTAGACGAGCGCGATCACGACGCGCATGGCCACGCTCGAGCTGTCGCCGTAGAGCTCCGGCGCGGACTCTTTGGAGAGGAGCTGGAGCCAGCAGCGGAGCGACAGGTTCTGGAGTGTCCGGTTCGACAGCGCATAGCCCTCGTCCAGCGCCGGACCGCACGACGCTAAACCCGGTGCCAACGCGCTGCTGTTCCCCTGCATGGCACGGCTTTACGCACCCATTCGATTTCTATAACATTCAATATGTTGCACAAATGTTTCACTAAAAAACAATCCTACAGGTACAGCATGCGATCCTAATATTCCCGGATTCAGATACAGCTGCGTGAATCTGTGCTGCTCGCCTCTCTCTCCTGACTCTCCGCACCTGAGTGAGCTCGTGGAGCATCTCTGGGCTTTTATAGGGGAGACTGCCACTGTCACATGGAGAAGTCGCCACTTAAAAAGGAAAACAGGAATATATACTGTATATACAGTCATCACTGACGGTCACTGAGATGTCATTGAGTATAAAAACACGATTTAAGATGATTATGTATCATTTAGATTCTCTGACGCTATTTATATTTTGCATTATGCAATGACAGCTGATGGGGAAGTGCTCTTAATTTTCATTAAAATATCACAAATTGATTTTAATGATTAATTAAATAGTTAATAGTTTGTTTATTGGGGTTAAAAATGACTCAGGCATGTTTTTCAATATTCACACATTTTACTTCGTTACAATAGGCTACATTTTAACAATAGGCTACATTTTACAATATATTAACGCATTTTACAATACGTTACAATACATTTATACAATACAACATACAGGTATGTTATCACTGTTTCATCTTTTAAAAAATACTTCTGAAGTTCTTTTTAAGGCATATTTCTCACAAAAAAGAAAGAAAAAAAAGAAAAAAGATAAACTGGTTCCCATTGTGATACACAAATAACTTTTTTATTATTCTGGTCAATAACAGGAAATGTCCAATATTGTATTAAAGACTTAGGCCTGTATAAGTTTGACTATAGTCAAACATTCTTTAAAAAATAATCTTACCCTGAGAAAAAATTCACTTATAAAAACTTTTTTCACGTAAAAATGAAAATCGTGGGCTTGACAAAGAGTGAATTTTAGTGGTTGAAACACCAAAGCCATATCTGACTGAAGCAAAGTACAGTATAGCCTACTAAAACACATGCAGTCTCTTCAGGGAGATTTATACCAAGATTAATTAATCTGTCCTCAATTGTCCAAAAAATCATCTCTGTGCACTTTTAATAACATAAGCTAAACTTTTATAGGTCGACAAATTTTCTGAATGGATGTGTTTCTTTTTCCTTGTATTTACATCCAGCACATTCAATCCATAAAACAAAGACAAATAAAACAAATAATGATGTTTAGGTCATTATTTGCTAAAACGATTGAAAAGACAATGTCATCATGCTTTTCCATACAAGTAGCTAACAAACAAACAAACAAACAAAATAATTGCGACAATTTTTTTGTTATTAATATATTCGTATATAGGCTATGCTCATGTTTTTTTACCATTCAAACAATGCTACTTGAAATTGATGACCAAACTAAAACAATAATATTAGAGAATAGAAAAAAGCAAATGCTGAAATATTTATTTTTCATATAGCGAAGCAAAAAGCGAAGCATTATAAACTTTTCTTTCTTGTTGATCCTTTTCATGTAAAAAATGGGCCAGTATTAAGACTTCATCCCATCAGAAGTGTTACTGGAACTGCAAAGGGAATGCAGTAGATCAGAGAGAGATCAGTCAGTGATCCTCCACACACTCCATCGTCCTCGGCTCTTTGAGAAGATCTGTAATCCAGAACAAACTACTCGGCCCTGGGCTCTGTGAGACAGTGATTGATCATGTTCGGGGAGGAGGGTCAATCGACTTTCCTCAAAGCAACTGAGTTGAGCAACTTGAGTTCATCCCAGGAAAACTGGCTTTGAGGTATTCAGTCGGGGATTGTTCAAATGGCTGGATTTAGTCCAGATGGGGTTAGAATCGTTGCATTATTCCAAATAAATAGCTTGCGATTCACAAACAATTGTAAAGAGATTCACGCAAATAAAAAAATATATATTTAGGCTACAAATGTGTTTTATGTCACAAACTGTTGGCCCACTGTGAACCCTGACGTGCGTTGAACCAGTCAAGAAATAATGGGGAATGTGCGGATGCGGGGTAGGCCTAATTAATAGGCTATCAATCCTAAATCCAAACAAGGATCCCCAAAGAATCAAAAAAGAACTGGATAATTATTTAGTTTCACACTCATCAATTATCATTTTTAATCCCAAAATATGATTATGTTTTTTTCTTTTTTTCTTTTATTAAAGGTGCCCTCTAGGGGTTGAAACAATAAACGTTCCATGCGGACTGCGGAGGAACATGTTTTGGTAATGCCACGAGTTGTGCTTCGGCTGTGCGCGGATGAATCTGAATATGGCCGCGTGAGGCACGCCGCTGTGCTCATGTTGAGATGACACGATGGTTTCAGTGACGAGATCATAACTCTCCTGTGACGAAAGAGGGATTTCTGAAAAATATTTCATATGAGCAGGTAAGCAGTCGTTGTTTTGACTCGTTGAAATGAACTATTTTAAATGAACGTTACAAAAAAGTGTACCAACTATTTAGTTACGGCGTGTTCACAACTTAGAGGGTTTTCACCGACGTCACATTCTGGGCGGTAACCCGGATGAGCGAGCGGCCATTATGAAGGCACTCGGATGATCAAAATGTGGAAATTATTATAGATTTACTATTATTTATTATGATACTTGTTATTGAAAACGATATCTGAATACTTTAAAATGGCTTAAACCAGCCAAAATAAAGAGAAAAACCTGGCATGGAAGGCTAACACACACAAAAATAAAAATAAACATAGTAGGCTACATAAAAATAATAATTTAGCCTAAAAAAGTTTGATAAAATATAGGCCTACCATACGTACGCAATGATTTTGGCTATTGCAAAAACACAGTTTGGAAGATGTTTTATGATGTAGACTGAGCTACTAGTTTATTGTTTACATATTGTCATTTTTAAATTAAAATGAATATAGTTGCCTTTATACATTATTAAAATGCCTTGTGACTGAGAGTTTTAATTAAGAGATATGAAGATATGAAAGGAGATTAATTCTGCAGATGAATTACATCCACTGAAGTAAAGATAATAAACAACTTCTAAAGATGAATATCTTTGTATGTATAAAGCTCATTGTTAAAGCTCGTATGATGCTTGCTGACACAAGTAAATTGACCCCGCGAATGCAAAATGAACAAATTAATTATACCACTGTCAGTCAGAGGATTTTCAAATCTCAAAGAATGACACATAGCAACACCTGAGGTCATTTATTTGCAACTGGACGCCATTAGGTCTGAATATTTTCTAAAAATACAAAGCAGAAGGATATAAATACATTCAATTTAATGTGGACTAGTAGAACTACACATTATTGTAAAACCTTGAAAGCTTCCAAATTCATCTTGGAAAATATAATGCCACATACTCATCTACTGTGGTAACCAATTAGTAATATTTTAAAGACTGTTTTCACTGCTGTAAAAAATGTTAAAAAAACAAAATTAGACCAATATTTTAAAGAACAAAAACCCAGAAGAGAGAGGGGAGAACTGCTCATTCTGCTCAAGCTTGCACGGTATATTCGGTTGCTCCACACAAGCAACTTTTATGCAAAAGGACTGACCTCGTGCGAAACGGAGAATTATTATTCCTCACATTTCCCTCACCTCAAAAGAACCTGAAACACTTGTGCATGACAGGTGAAAGCTGCTTTTAACGCGCATGGCCTTGACCACTCCTGAAGCGCGGATGAATGTTTCGGCCTCGGGATGTGTAATACTCCACGGGTCCAATTATACACGTATTCTTATTGTCAGGCAACAGCTGCCTGGAGAGACTCACAGAGGTGGACTTCTGCCTGAACAAACCACCATTTCCACTGCTTTATTATTCTGCAGTAATTTTAGGTTTCACAGCTGCTGCCTGTTGCTTGAATACTAAATGGATTGTGCATCTATTAATGTAGCAACATAAAAAGGAAAAATGTCGTTTACCAATCAGGAGCCACGTTTAACTGTGAGTCCGAGCACTCGGAGGAATTCGTTTGGTGCTCCGAATCGAATGGATCAGGCCACATTTACATTACATGCCTCAAGGGACTCAATTGTGATGTTGTTTATAAATGTGTGTGAGTGTGCATTTGCTTTCGCCAAGTGAGCGGACATATTGGATATCCCCTGTCGATGCAAGTCGTACGTCATTGAAAAGTGACGTCAACTCAGGTGGAGTCCGCGATCACCTGATATTCAATGGCGCAATTGAGTGCCGGAAGTTACGACGTCACTCTGTAGACCAAAACGCGGAAGTGAGTTAGCATTTCAGCACTACTGATTCCCTCGCTCTAAAGTCTGGGGTTTTTGAATTGGTTTTTGCTAAATCGCCTGAAATAAGGTCTGGGGTGAACAAAGCCTCTAAATATTGTCTGCTTGTGTTTTTTTTTTTATATATAGGCTTCAAAATGTATAAATTTTGGATTAACTTGTAAAGATTGTCTTGATGGACAAAAAAAACGTGTGGGTTACAACTCTTTGTTAAACACAGATCTTATTTTTTGCAATTTTCCAAAAGTCTATGGGGAAAGATCAAGGGATTTTAGATCGAGGGAACCAGTGTGCCGCTAGCTTCCGAGTTGTCCTACAGAGTGACATCATAACTTCGGCATTCTATAGAGAACGAAGGCTCAATCCAAATTTTTGCTGACCAGGGGTGCGTTTCCCGAAAGCATCGTTAGCCAACTATGGTCGCAAGTTCCGTCATTACCAATAGAGTTCAATGGGAATTGCGACCAACTTGTGACCATATTGGTTAACGATGCTTTGGGGAAACGCACCCCTGGTGAGTAAAGCTAAAGCTTATATTATTATTTCATCGACGTCCATTGCAAATCGTGACTTTTTTACTTCCTTTTCGGCCTTAGGTTTACCTGGTCAGTCTTTCCTTGGGTTGTTTCGGCAAGTGTATAGTATGCGTATCAGATATGGGTCGCTTTTAAAGGGATACTTCGGGATTTAGAATTAAGCTTTCTAGTAGTAGGAAACCTGTAGTATTTTCAAATTACCATGCTTTCCACCCTCATATCCCCCTGAGACTAGAGATTTGTGTATTTTTTTCTGGAAAAAAATCCTCAGATGACGCAAAAATTGCCATTTTGCGCCATCGGAGGATGTTTTGTCCAGAGGCTGAAGACTACAGTCAGTAGTAGGGGCTTTCCCGTATGTTCTCAACAAATAACCCAGATAGCAAACTGACATTGAATCAACGTGGAAACATGACATCGAAACAACGTTGATCTGACATTGTTTTCCTCATCGAATTAACGTTGAACCAACGTCAGACGCGTCAGTCTTCAAAACTAACGGAAAAATCAACTTGAAATCAACGTTGTTTCGACGTTAGGAAAGCAAACCAATTTTCGATTTTCATTTAGCTTTGAAGAATGCCGCGTCTGACGTTGGTTCAACGTTAATTCGATGAGCAAAACAATGCCAGATCAACGTTGTTTCGATGTCATGAGAGACGTCGTTTCCATGTTGATTCAATGTCAGTTTGCTGTATGGGAATTAGGGGTTGAACCGACTAGTCGATTAGTCGACTAGTCGACCTTAATGCAATGCCGTGACGCTTTAAGCTTGACGTCGACTAGTCGCGTTGATCATGTGACACTACAGTATATGATTGTGCTAATTTTGATAGTATATAATATGGCCGCGTAGCAGACAACAAAAGATGAAGAGCCCAGAGGGTCATTGCAGCAAGAAAGCAGCATTGGTAAAGCGTCGCGTATGGAAATACTTTACTAACGTAGCACCACTATATTGTTAACAAAATGATCTTACCAGTGCTGTCTCCCTTATTGCGGTCTTTGATTGTGAAATTAACTGATGATCAATAATACGCAGCTCATTACAGTTGCTTTCGGTGACGTAAACTCCGTTAAATCTGCATAGAGTGTTGTTTGAAGATCGTTTTTAAATATCCATTTTGCGAAAACATATTTATGTGACCAGGTGTAAATGGCATCGTTTTGATAAATCAGATCAGTAAAAACGAATTATTGTCCAGGTGTAAACGGCCCCATTATGAGCTGTCTGCGTCTGTATAATTTTCTGTAAAATCTGTCACATCTCTTGTGTTTATGACGTCAGCGACTCGACTTTGATGTCATAACAGTCGACTTCAAAAAATCTGAAGTCGTTCAATCCCTAATGGGAATAGTGTCAGCCATCTTTGTTTGGAAGCTAAGCTAGCAGGCTCTTGTTCTGTGGAGAAAGCTGAGTAGTCGGGGTTACCTTCCTTTTTCTCCCGGACATGTCCGGCCGTCGATGTCCGGGATTCAGCTTTTGCGTTCTGCAGTCGCCATTCATTGTTTACATGCACAGCTTTGGTTTCAATCTAACTGAATTCATTCCGATTGGTGGATCTGAATGTAGTGTTTACATGAACGCTAAACAAGTGATCGGTTGATGTGCGTTTTAATATTGCTAAGAAAATTCCCGCTCCTCCGTGAGAGATACGAGACCGGTGCGTCTCACGGGTGTCGCTCATCGGTAATCAAGCCCTCACTCGTCCCGCTCGCCACAGTAAACATAATGAATGGCGACTGTAGAACACAAAAGCCGAATCCCGGACATTTTGGGTGATCTCAAAACACATTTTCAGGCAGACTCATCACGGAGACTCACTAGTAGGGTTGGGTATCGAGAATCGAGTATCGATTGGAACCGGGACTAACTTTTCGTTTTTCCCGGAATCGTTCAAAAGTTAAAATTTCGATTCCTAGTTTCGATATTCACAGTCCACCGACCAGAAGAAGAAACCGCTGAACAACACCAATGAAGAAGCGTCTACCGGAAGTGTTGGCATAACCGCGCGAGTCGAACATGAGTAGCTTACGTCGGCGGTCCAAAGTGTGACTTCACTTTCCTAAAAATAACAAAATCTCGGCAAAATGCAAAATTTGTGACAAAAAAGGAGTATTTCCCTTTAGAAAGGAGTATTTCCTTCAGAAAGACCATTGGTTAGCAAGGTTAGCTAAACTTTTTTGACCCTGCCTCTTAAAAGAATCGGAATCGAGAATCGTTGGGAACCAGAATCGAAACAAGGAATCGGAATCGGAGTCAGAATCGTTCAAATTCAAACGATACACAACCCTACTCACTAGTAGCCGAGACTTGTTGTTTAACTACTGCGCTCTGTTACCGGTAGGCGTGGCCTCCTAGTTCCAAATTCAAAAATAATTTCACATTTCTTCTACATAAATGACCCATCTTTCCAGAGGTGAAGTATCCCATTAAAAGATGTAAGCAGGTCATACAAAAAAAAAAATGGATATAGTCAACAAATCGGAATTTTAATGCAGCCTTAGAGAACAACAAAACAGATTAAAACGACCCCTCAAAACAGGATTAAGTATAAAATGAAGTAAAAAAAAATATTGCTGGAAAAAAATTCACATTAACGAACGACTGGAATTAACACCCAGTCATGTGTTGGTACATTGTGCTTGTGGTTGCTTCTGCACGAATGAGAGTTGTCTACGCATTAATCTGAGTTATTACACCGCCGAAGTGAAGGTGATCTTGGCACGGCGATCGACACAACGCTTGGCAGGAGATTTCGCTTTTGATTCGATGTGCCGTTCTGGGCCATATCAGAATGATTAATCTCTTCCCCAATGGCAACATTAAAAACACAGGCCAGACTTTCCTGGAAATCTGTGGATGCTGCTGGCTCACTGATGCATTTTGCAAACAATTTCACGATCTAATCAAATCTGATTGACTGGTTTTATGCAATTTAAAGTAGCAGTAGAACTGAGAACAGAGTCAAGTTTACAAAAGTTGATGCAATGAACGCTTGAATGCAAAAAATTGTCACGTTTTGATTTTTAAGGTAGACAGCTTAAGCGTCTATGAAATGTACCGTTTTTTTTATACACATTCCAGTATCCCAGACAGCAAACTGACATTGAATCAACATGGAAACGACGTCTCTCATGACATCGAAACAACGTTGATCTGGCATTGTTTTGCTCATCGAATTAACGTTGAACCACCGGCATTCTTCAAAGCTAAATGAAAATCGAAAATTCATAACGTTGAAACAACGTTGATTTCAAGTTGATTTTTCCGTTAGTTTTGAAAGAATGACGCGTCTGACGTTGGTTCAACGTTAATTCGATGAGCAAAACAATGTCAGATCAACGTTGTTTCGATGTCATGTTTCCACGTTGATTCAACGTCAGTTTGCTATCTGGGTATGTTATTGGCATAAAATCTATTCACATAATCCTGCAAACTTTTACAATATCTTTGAGTTTTCTGTACAACTTTTTTTGCATTGACTGCTGCATCATTATTTGAATTTGTTCTTGTGGTCAAATCTATTCAGATAAACCCACAACTAAATGCCACACAGAAGCATGTCAGTCAGATGGACGGTTACTTCATACATGTGGCCGAAATGAGCTGCGTCAGAGAATGTCTAATTGAAGAGAATTGGCACTGGCTGGTTACTTCCGGTTTCGCGACTGGCTGCAGTAACGCGTCTCTGTCCATGAGGGGGCGCTCGCGGTCGAGTGCAAAATGAATGGGAGTCAATGGGGTTTCACCCCGAGAAATCCACTTTTCTCAGGATGTAATTTTTTGTCAAGTAATTTGAAAGTTGCATTCAAAGGGGAGGGCTAAGATAATACACTTGCATTTTTAAGTTCACTTATCTGTTCTAAAAATCCGTTCAAAACTGTGATGTCACTAGGGCTGGGTATTGAGATTCGATTTCGATTCACAAGCTTGCAATTCGATTCGATTTCGATTACTATTCGATTCGATTCAATATCGATTATTTTGGATATCGGTTACAATAAATGGCCATTTTTCTCAAGGGTACACTCTAAAAAAAGCTGGGTTGTTTTAACCCAACGTTGGGTCAAATATGGACAAACCCGAAATGTTGGGTTAAAAATGTAATGTAAAAATTTAACCCAACTGCTGGGTTAGTCCATATTTGACCCAACGTTGGGTTAAAACAACCCAGCATTTTTTAGAGTGTATCAAATCTCTTAACTAATGCTGTAAACTATGGGAGTCTAGTTGTAGCCTACTAGGCTTCATCACCCTAATGTGAAGGTAATAATGAACTGTTTTGTAGCTACACAAACACTTGAATTACACTTTTATTTATTTTTATAATAAGAAGATTATACGAAATATAAACATTTAAATGGTGGCTGTCCTAAAAACTTGCCCGATTTATTCAAATATGCATTAAATATTGAAGAACATTAAGATTATAATGCATGTGTATATATATGGTGTATATATTTATCAAAATGCTCCTCTCTGGAGTTATTTTTTCTAGCTGACTAATGAGTTTATGGGTTTTCTGAGGTAAATATATGACGATACATTGATTACAAGCTGTTTAACTGACGTCTTTCCGCGGTTGAAACGCTGATTGAGCGAATCAATGTGACATGATACAGATTTGGATAAGTTGTACTCTATCTTTAACACACTTTCAGATGCTCATTCATGTTTATTTGGCGCTGTAACTGGTATTATTAACCCGGAAGAGAGATCAGCGCTGCTGCTTCTCTTCTCACGATCTCACGCCACAGCGCCAAAACCTTATTTATGTTTTTGAATTTCTAAAGAAAATGGACGTAATTTGAAAATTGACACTTTGTTTCATATCAATAGTAACAAAGGACAAAGATTATTGCGCTTTTTTGGATGCGCGCAGCCGCGATACAATGATCCATTCATTCAAATGAAACAGGGCGACTAATCGATTCTTGAGATTTAAGAATCGATATCGGTTCATAAAAATGAGAATCGATTAATATCGAGGAATCGATATTTATTACCCAGCCCTAGATGTCACACAATAGCAGAATGCTAGCGTGTTCCGGCCAACAACGGCCTAACCTGTAAGACATCTAAAGGACATAAGTACTTGTTCATTCGACTTTTGGCCTATAATCTATATTGAACTTGCGGAATCAACAATAAAATCTGTTGATTTAACGATAAACGGGAGAAAGAGACACATTTAGCCGTTTAGCCCCATAGACTCCCATTCATTCTGCTCTCGCCCGCGATCACCTCCAGTGGAATTCTAATGGAACTGCAACCAAGATGATACACATAGGAAGTGCCAAGGCTCTCCGTTAGACGGGCTCTGGCTGCGTTTCCTTAGTCAAAAGTCTGGTGTAATGCGCGCCAGTGGGTTACATCACTTCCTGTCTTTCTCCTGATGTGTTAGCCAGCTCAGTGAGGCAGTGTGGCCGGTGATGGGGTCGCTGTGGTGGTGCTCACGGTCTCTGTAGCTGTGGTTGTGATGGAGAGGGTTCATGTCGGCGTACTCGGGCCTGAGTTGAAGCTTGCTGTTAGGGGACGAGGGCACTTCAACATCCCTGTTGACTGAGTAGCCCGGCTGAATGCTGTACACCTCCATCACTGAGCGCAGTGACCTGGAATGAACTGCGGGAGAGAGGGAAAGAGGAAAACAAATCATAATTTCAGTGACTCACTGCTTCAGTGATTCAGGGTTTTCTGCCTCCGGGAGGTTTCAGAGTCGGTGGATTTTTTTCATTTGTATGTACATAGAATTAAACTTTCTCCCGAGAGCAGTTCCATATGAATAAAAACTGGATCTTGCCATTGTAGATTTAAGAAAAATCATAAATGTCTGGACATACTTTGTCTGTAACTATCTTTTGGGTTTATTCCGTCGGCATTTTCTCAGCCTTTAGAGTCAGATTGATACACTCTCAGAAAAAAAGGACAAAAGCTTTCACTTGGGCGGTACCTTTTCAAAAGGTACACTCTTGTTTATTTTAGGTACTAATAATATGCACCTTCAGATACAAAAGTGTACCTTTTGGAAATGTCTGTTCGGAAAAAAAGGAGCAAAAGCTGCATTTTCTTTTCTGAGAGTGTACAGGGTAAAATTACTTTTGGTTGAACTCTGTTTAAAAATGTGTTGTTTTTTTCAATAGTACTTTACAGTATGAATATTTTTCTATCCAGAATAATTTTTTGGCTGTAAAGTGCTCTCGAATTGAGCAATATAAAGTTCTCTGGAGATTAAAAGAAGGTACTGTAGGTTCTTCCGATCAGTGTTTTGGTTTCTGGGGGTTTTTAATGAAGCGGTTTTAAAGTTTACCCAAATATAATGATCCTCTTGCTAAAATATAATGACAGACTGCATATTTTCATGCATAAAGACCCATTTAAATTGTGTGAGAAATAGTATGATGAAATTATTTATGATTTATTATATATGACCGCTGTAAATAAGATTTTGATTCCAATCGGATACACAAACAATCAAATTTGGACTGAAAGTGTGAATGGCCCAGTTTGCAAACCCCTGCTTTAAAGGGATAGTTCACTTTGAAATTAATTTTTGGTATGTTTTAGCTTACGTCAAGGGCATCCAAGATGTAGGTGTCTTTGTTTCCACAGTAGTTTCGATTTAGGTCAAACCGTTCTTGTCTGTCAGTCATATAATGGAGGTCTATGGTCACCACCTCAAAGAGCATGCACAGAGAAGTCCAAATTAAACATGATTTAATGACTCGTAAATGTAAGTACACATTGATGGCCTAAGACACAAAACGAGCGGTTTGTGTGAGAAAACGGACAGTATTTATATCGTTTTACCTATTGTAACCACAGCCATGTCCAAGTGATCTGAAGGCGCAGGCGCTTCGGTCTGTGCAAGCACCGGAAGTGATCTCTTGCGCGGTTGCAGAGAAAAAAAATCAACGTTGTCTGTTGATATATCGAAGTCGTCTTCCATTGCAATTTCCTTTATATCTAAATATGTTTAGATCTAGAAACGATATAAATACTGTTCGTTTTCTCACACAAACCGCTAGGGATGCACCGATGTGAACATTTTGGCCGATACCGATAACCGATAATTCTTTATATTTGAAAGCCGATAACCGATATATCGGCCGATAAATCGAAATATAATTTTTGAGAGCCTGATTGCACAAACAAAAGTCTCACAATTAGAATCCATTTCCCGATCACACAATTATAATATTCTCATTAGAATTTGATGTAGCCGATATGACAGCACATTTTGCACTTAAATATATTTTCCTTTTTGATTCCAATCATATTTCAAGCAATTAAGATCAATCTTGTTGAACAGTGCGCATCTTCAGTGTCTCAAGTGTTGAAGGAAATAATTCATTATTTATCAGCTTTAATATATCAGCCAAATTTTATTATCGGGCCGATAACGATAACATAAAAATGAACAAATATCGGCCGATACCGATATGCTGGCCAATATATCGTGCATCACGGCAAACCGCTCATTTCGTGTCTTAGGCCATCAATGCGTACTTACATTTACGAGTCATTAAATCATGTTTAATTTGGACTTCTCTGTGCATGCTCTTTGAGGTGGTGACCATAGACCTGCATTATATGACTGACAGAGAACAGTTTGACCTAAAAATATCAAAATTGAAACTACTGCGGAAACAAAGACACCTACATCTTAGATGCTCTTGAGGTGAGCTAAAACATAGCAACAATGAATTTCAAACTGAACTATCCCCTTTAAAACACCATATATTTTCTAGACGTAGAGAATAAAAATGACTTGGTTTTCTGAATCTCCTTCTGTTGAGCCAAACCTTGTTTTGTTGAGTGCAAGCAGACATTGAAAGCAACACTGTCAGAGATTAAACCAAGCAGATGAGAAAGGTCAAACACCGAGAAGAAAAGTCGTGCCACATGAAAAATGAATGCAGGTGAGCGCTCTGAACTTCTGAGGTTGTGAAAAGCAGGCGTTGAATACCGTCTGACAGCCACGACCACATTGCTTTCTGATCGCTGTCACTGCTATAAAAAAACAGAAGGGCCTGAGACGTGCAAATGTGAGCTTGTCTGTTCGCTTCAATGCTTCAGCCTCCCACTTTGTCTTGTTTAAGAACCTGAATGTAAATCAGGTTACGCCTTGATGTAGAGCCGTTGTGCTTATCTATCTGTACTATACAGTCTCTTTAAATGAAAAACTTGTTTATGTTGACATCTCAGGTTCGTAAATGAAATCACTACACGCCTCAGATGGCAAACAGAGATGTTTGGTTGATAGATACACAGTTTTCTGAAATGCATTCGGAAGCATATGTTAATGAAGTCAAATTTGCAGTTTCATGATGCTGTCTGCAATGCCGTTGATGTTTACGAACCTTTGGCAGTGCTGAAGTCCCCGGGGTGCGCGGCCCTCCTGGGCTGGAGGCTCGGGATGAGAATGAGAGAGAAAGAGATGACCAGCACCTTGGAAAAAGAAGGAATATTAAACGAGAGGGAGTAAATAAACAAGTCCTGCTATGTGGGTCAGCTTGTGACCTACATGCATTAAAAACAGGCTTGTGTAATCAACACTTTCATTATAATCATCATCACATCATTTTGGTTCTCTGCCAGATGCACAGGAAGGAAAATAAATGTTCTATATTATGATTGAAATTATCTTGATGCTTGAATTTATTAATAGAGTTCGACCGGCACATCTCAACAGAGCACGGACGGCAGTGACAAACCACAAAACATGAACTGTGGTTGATTTACTATTTCTTTTGGGTCATTTAGTTTCACTGTCAATGCATTTAATTTTTAAGAGAACCTATTTATAATTTAAAGTCTTGTTTTTTTTTTATTCTAGAACAGGTTTTCATGCTTGAATGTTCAAAAACAGATTATTTTTCCCATATTCTCCATTGTTGCGACTCCTCTCTTCCCAGTCTGTCAGTAACGCTCTGTTTAGTTCTTGTCTCTGTGAAGCCCCTCCTTCTGAATAGCACACTGAGCTCTGATTGGCTGGACCCGCGTATTGTGATTGGCCAATCGCTTTAAGCGTGATTGGGGAAATGTCCTGCCACTTACCATAACTATGAGTTTCAACATACTACTACACTAACTCAACCAGGCCCTGCCCATTTCTGTGTATGTCTTGGGACATAAATGTTTAAAAAAATGTTTTTTTTTTCATTGGGCCACCTGATGGAGTTTTAGGACACCATTGGGTCACCTGATTGAGTTTTAAGACACCATTGGGTCACTTGATGGATTTTAGGACACCATTGGGTCACCTGATGGAGTTTTAGGACATCTTTAGGTCACCTGATGGAGTTTTAAGACACCTTTAGGTCACCTGATGGAGTTTTAGGACACCATTGGGTCACCTAATGGAGTTTTAGGACACCTTTAGGTCACTTGATGGAGTTTTAGGACACCATTGGGTCACCTAATGGAGTTTTAGGACACCATTGGGTCACTTGATGGAGTTTTAAGACACCATTGGGTCACTTGGTGGAGTTTTAGGACACCATTGGGTCACTTGATGGAGTTTTAAGACACCATTAGGTCACTTGATGGAGTTTTAGGACACCATTGGGTCACCTGATGGAGTTTTAAGACACCATTAGGTCACTTGATGGACTTTTAGGACACCATTGGTTCACCTGATGGAGTATTAGGACACCATTGGGTCACCTAATGGAGTTTTAAGACACCTTTAGGTCACCTGATGGAGTTTTAGGACACCATTGGATCACCTGATGGAGTTTTAGGACACCATTGGGTCACCTAATGGAGTTTTAGGACACCTTTAGGTCACTTGATGGAGTTTTAGGACACCATTGGGTCACCTAATGGAGTTTTAGGACACCATTGGGTCAGACACCATTGGGTCACTTGATGGAGTTTTAAGACACCATTGGGTCACTTGATGGAGTTTTAGGACATCTTTAGGTCACCTGATGGAGTTTTAGGACATCTTTAGGTCACCTGATGGAGTTTTAGGACACCTTTAGGTCACCTGATGGAGTTTTAGGACATCTTTAGGTCACCTGATGGAGTTTTAGGACATCTTTAGGTCACCTGATGGAGTTTTAGGACATCTTTAGGTCACCTGATGGAGTTTTAGGACATCTTTAGGTCACCTGATGGAGTTTTAGGACACCTTTAGGTCACCTGATGGAGTTTTAGGACACCTTTAGGTCACCTGATGGAGTTTTAGGACACCTTTAGGTCACTTGATGGAGTTTAGGTCACCTGATGGAGTTTTAGGACACCATTAGGTCACTTGACAGAATTTTAGGACACCATTGGGTCACTTGATGGAGTTTTAGGACACCATTGGGTCACTTGATGGAGTTTTAGGACACCATTAGGTCACTTGACGGAGTTTTAGGACACCATTGGGTCACTTGACAGAGTTTTAGGACACCATTGGGTCACCTGATGGAGCAACAATACATACTAAAGACAGTTTAAAATGTTATAAAGCAATAGATCTTTAATTCTCTTTCAGAGGAGTATTTGAAGAGCACAGCTGAGATTATTTGGAAGAATTGTTTGATATTTCTGACTGCAGACTTTGTTGGCGAATGTGAGCACAGTCTGAGATGTTGTGGAGCTCTAATGAAAGGAGGCAGACAGTGTTCAAGAGCCGTCAATGATGTAATCAGTTGTAATGAAGAAGAAAAGTGACTTTTCTGACGCCACGGCTGAAATCTCTCTGCTCTGGTCGATGTGTCACTGAAGATTTGTTTGATTCCTTTCTCTACCTCTTCTGCCAGTGTTTACTTTGTGCTCGAGTTTTAAAAACCCTTGGAGCGGGTTCCTTCAAAGCATATGCTACCTTTTCATCCCTTCATTTCTTTTTCTTCCCTTCCTTCCTCCCTCCTCCGCTGTCATCTTACCAGGATGCAGGTTCCCGTTTGAGCCGGTTTGCAGGAGCCGTTCATCACCAGAGACTGCAGGCGACGTAACTGCTCCACCAGAGACCTGACAGATAGAAGGTGAGAGTGTGTTACGAGTTCGAGGACAGAAGTAGCAAAACTTTTGTTTAATGTGAACTTTGAAAGTGCAAAGTCAAAATGGCCTCATTAAATATGCATAGAGTGGGAGGATTTTAGAGTGCAGCAAAGTGTTTTTAACAAGATGTAAAGATGGACAAAATGAGTTTTAAAAGTCCATCAAACCAATATATTAGTTTGAATACTATCAATTTGAAGCCAATTCAAATAGGATCAAACTATTAATAGGATCAAAGTGATTCTACTGTAATTCTGAATAAATTCTCTCTCACTCTCTCCATATACAGTGGTGTGAATAAGTTTTGACACCCATGCTAAAGTTGCCCAAAAAGAGGAATAAAAAATCATCTTTTGGATATTGATCTTAATGCCTTAATTAGAAAAATGAGGAAAACTCCAACCTTTAAGGACACAAATTTTCTTTGTGATTGAATAATGTATCATAAATAAATAAATGTTTTTCCTTAAAATACAGGGTGCATAAGTCAGGACACCCCTATGTTAAATTTCCATAGAGTCAGGCAGATTTTTATTTTTAAAAGCCAGTTATTTCATGGATCTAGGATAATCCTGATAAAGTTCCCTTGGCCTTTGGAATTAAAATATCCCCACATCATCACACACCTTCCACCACACCTAGAGATTGGCATGGGGTACTTTCCATAAGATCATCTTTCAATGCAAATCAAACCAGCTATTAGGCTAACTGAAGTAAAACCATGCCAATCTCAAGGCATGGTGAATGGTGTGTGATGATGATGTGGGGATATTTTAATTCCAAAGGCCAAGGGAACTTTATCAGGATCCATATTATCCTGGATCCATGAAATAACTGGCTTTTAAAAATAAAAATCTGCCTGACTCTATGGGAATTTAACATAGGGGTGTCCTGACTTATGCACCCTGTATTTTAAGGAAAAACATTTATTTATTTATGATACATTATTCATTCACAAAGAAAATTGGTGTCCTTAAAGGTTGGAGTTTTCCTCATTTTTCTAATTAAGGCATTAAGATCAATATCCAAAAGATGATTTTTTATTCCTCTTTTTAGGCAACTTTAGCATGGGCGTCAAAACTTATTCACACCACTGTATGTATGTTCATTAAGGATTCATAGGATTATTTGGCTGATTCTGAAAACATTTTTCATCTTGACTTGAACTCTGAGTGAAATACTGATGGTGGATGCTGGTTCAGTGTGACATATAATTATTTTGTATATATAAATGCATATGGATGCATGTATATGTTTAAGAATTATTTGCACATAAATACTGTAATACATAATCTATATTAAATATTTTATATATGAATAACACATTTTCTTAAATATAGTCATGCATGTGTGTTTATTTATATAAAATACAAATTAATTATACACAGCACACACAAATATATTATGTAAACACTAACTTTTATTTTGGATGCGATTAATTGCAATATATAATATTGCAATATATTTCAATTGTGTTTTTATCTTCATTTATTATTTGGCTGATTCTGAAAACATGAAAAACTGATGAAATACTGATGGTGGATGGTGGTTCAGTATGACATGGGTCTTAAATGCATATAACAAATTGTCTTTGCGTCTTGCCTAACAACACCTTTCAACTGTGGTAAAAATCATTCTAATGCACAGCCTCTCCTGGTTTATTGCTCAATTTTTAGACTTCATTAGACTTCTCCTTTAAACTTAATAGCTGATTTCATGGCATCCTAAATAGCCTGTAAAATAACGTCTATTCTTTCAGTCTTTTATTGGTTATGTAAATGATCTTATAATAGAAAATGGTTTCAGGAGGGTGCAGTGTGCATGAGAACCAACATATTTTACAGAAGTGGACATCAAATGGTGGACTGCGTTCTGATCGAACAGAGCAGGGGAAACAATGCTAAATGCAAATAATAAATAGTAAAGTAATAAAATGCAAAGAATAGAATACTTTTTATTGTCACTGAACAACTGTGCAACAAAATGTTGTGCTTTTCAGTGGTTCATTCATTCACATGGAAACATGCAGACAAGAAGAGCATAAAAAGTAGGAAAATACAGTACTGACATATAGTATGAGATTAAATATATAATCTTGGATTGTTTAATTAGCAAAATAAATCATTTCATAAAAGGGAAGAGATAGAGCTTCCAATAATCTGTTGCGTTCGGTTGTATAGCTAATTAAATTTAGTTAATAAAGTGCATTATAACCACAGGTCAACAGCCGTCGCTTTGATGCGGATCGGATATTGTTGTAAAACGAGACTTACGTGTTGGTCTTCTCCAGCAGGATGACTTTCTGCTGTAATTGCATATTCTGAGCACTGCATGCAGCCATCCTAGACCAGAGTATATGGCAAATTACTCACAGTGATGAATCTGACACACAAATACTCACACACACCCTCTCTGTTGACACGCAAACACTCCCTATATAGTCAAGTCACCTTTATTTATAAAGCGCTTTTTACTATATAGATTGTTTCGAAGCAGCTTTACAGTGATAAAATAATGCAACTAGGTTTGTTTCTAGACGAAAATAGCGTCATAGTCAACCTTATGTAAGTTCAGTGCTGGTTAATTTATGTTGTAAAATATATATATATATATATATATATATATATATATATATATATTAGGACTATGCAAAGATTAATTACGATTAATCGCATCCAAAATAAAAGTTTGTGTTTACATAATATACCTCTGTGATGTGTATAATTATTTTGTATATATAAATGCATATGCATGCATGTATATATTTAAGAATTATTTGCACATAAATACTGTATATATATATATATATATATATATATATATACATAATCTATATTAAATATTTTATATATGAATAAAAAAATTTCTTAAATATAGTCATGCATGTGTGTTTATTTACATAAAATACAAATTAATTATACACAGCACTCACAAATATATTATGTAAACACTCACTTTTATTTTGGATGCGATTAATTGCAATTATAATTGCAATATATAATAATTGCAATATATTTCAATTGTGTTTTTATCTTATTATTTTATGTTTATTTTACAAAATATGAAAAGGAGAAAATGAACTGATTTCTTCTAGGAAAGTACAGTCCCACAGGTGTCTGTAGACGGTGTGTCAGTTCAGTTCACAAGACTGATTTGTGTGTAAAAACAGTGAGATGTCTGTGGTGCTTTTGATGACTGCTGCCCCTGCTGTGAAATGAGTTTGTCCTGTGGACAGATAAACCCACGGGCTCTTCCTTAAAGGCCAATTTCATGCCTGAAATCTGTGCCGCAGTGTGTTCTAAATAATTTCTCCAAGCTCTCTGAGGATATTCGATTGCTTTGATCCCAAGTTAAGATAAGTTCGAGCCTGAGTTTTTAATGATTTTCAACCCCAATTTCAACTCCACTGCAAGTTTTCTTCGTAATGAGTTTTTCTTTGATGTCATATTCTTTCATTGAGACGACTTGTAGTTGTACCACAAACAGGACATCTGAGGTGAAGTCCGGCACAGTTGTTCACAATAACACTACCTTTCAAAAGTTTGAAAATTTAAAACTTTAAAACTTTTATTTTTAAACTTAAATTATTTTATTTTAAATTAATTTATCTTAAATTAAAACTTTTTGAATATATTTTCAAATGCAATTTATTCTTGTGATCAATGTAAAAAAGACTTACATGTAACAATGTAAAATATTGTGCTGTCACTTTAAATTAGCATGTCTTTCCTGAATATAAACAATCATTAAAAAAAAAAAACATTGACCCCAAACTTTTGAACTGTAGTGTATCCAATTCTGCTTTCTCATTAGACAAAACGCTGGTTTTGGTTTGTTTTAACCAAATTTTGGGTCAAATATGGACAAATTCAAACATTGGGTCCATATTTGACCCAAAAGTGGGTTAAAACAACCCAGCATTTCCCAGTATACTTCCAGCATAGCGTGTACGCAAGTAAAAAAAAAAAAAAAAAAAAAAAAAAAAGCTGAATTTATTCCCTATGGGGACAAAATGTTCTCATAAATGAAATTGTTTTGTTCCCCATGGGGAAAGCAGCTAAATCATTGTTGTTTTTGTATGTAAAAATGTAGAAAGTTAGGGGATTGAATAAATATACAGTAAAAAATGTCGTCATACACTCTAAAAAATGCTGGGTTGTTTCAACCCAAATTTGGGTCAAATATGGACAACCCAAATGTTGGGTTAAAAATGTAATTAAAAAAAAACACAGTTGAAAGAGTTAAAATTTTAAATGAGATTTTTAACCCAACATTTGGGTTTGTCCATATTTGACCCAAATTTGGGTTGTGCTGCCTGTCACTTTAATTTAGCATGTCTTTCCTGAATATAAACAATCAAACTTTTGAACTCTAGTCTAGTGTATCCAATTCTGCTTTCTCATTATACATACACTCTTAAAAATGCTGGGTTGTTTTAACCCAATTTTGGGTCAAATATGGACCCAATGTTTGAATTTGTCCATATTTGACCCAAAATTGGGTTAAAACAACCCAGCATTTTCCAGCATGCTCCCAGTATGGAGTGTATGCCAGTAAAAAAAAAGAATAAGCTGAATTTATTCCCTATAGACCATTTCACAAGATGTAAACAACACTGGTCCAGAAACACTTCCTGTTTCAGTTTGTAACTGTTTTCTTTATTTCACATGTAAAGAAAACATCTTAAAGAAGCTTTTTTAACTTTTTGATTCAATTTTATATGTTCTGTTGGTTGTATTTTATCCCAGCTTTTCTGTAGTGTTAAAAAACTGAAACAGGAAGTGCTTCTGGACCAGTGTTGTTTACATCTTGTGAAATGGTCTATAGTATTTCACATAAATGAATACTTTTTGGTCCCCATGGGGAAAGCAGCTAATAAATCAATGTTGTTTTGTATGTAAAAATGTAGAATTGAATATACAGTATAAATGTCATCATACACTCTAAAAAAATGCTGGGTTGTTTCAACCCAAATTTGGGTCAAATATGGACAAACCCAAATGTTGGGTTAAAAATGTAATTAAAAAATCACATTTGAAAGTGAAAGTTGGGTTCGAATTTTAAATGACATTTTTAACCCAACATTTGGGTTTGTCCATATTTGACCCAAATTTGGGTTAAAACAACCCAGCATTGTTTAGAGTGTATGTCATCATATTATGCCTATAAAAAGTCCCCGTAAAACAAGAAAACCCAACATGTGTGTGTGTCAGTCTCAGTCTGTGTTTACCTGCCCTCCAGTCCATCAATATATTCTTTCTTTTTCTTGCGGCTCTCCTGTGCCGACTGCTTGTTCCGTATTTTCCTTCGAATCTTCTTCAGAATCTTTTCTTCGTACTGATAAAAACATGAGAGAGCAACCCAGGCAAAATGTTAAGAGGAAATCAAGTGTCTGCATTTCAAAGATTTATTTTGATCCCGATTTTAGGCCTGAAGTACGCGGCATGTGAGTTGAAACAAATCCGCTTAATCATGTCATTTTCATTATCGGGAAAAACCTTCGCGGCTGAAATGTGTTATTACGATGAGAGCTGCCTTTGCCTTTCATCACTGATTTCCTTCATCTCAGCCCCTATAAAAGCCTCTTTCTTCCCTGCTGATGTCTGATCTGGCTTCCAGCAGTAAATATAGAGACATGGAGCAATGACATGAGAAGGACATGGATGGATTATTACATGCGGCCATGTGACATTGACCTAATTCAGGTGGAACATGTGTGTGTTCAACGCACCTTGTTTAGAGGCAGTTGGCTGGGAAGATTGACTCCTTCCTTGGCTAAAAGTTTCTTCTCATCTTCATTGAGCATCAGTTCTTGCTGGGATTGCTGGTCGGAGGGTTTTGTCTAGACACAGAAACACATTTCATTTCATATTTCTTGATTGTGACTAAAGACACTTTACTTAGGGCCAGATTTACTAAACAGGGCAAATTATCTTGAGAGCGTAATGGGCGTGGAAACTTCTGACGATGCGCAAATCAAAGACACGGCCGGATCATTTCTATAATGACCAAGACAATGCACAAATCAGCGTCTAATTTAAGACATGCTTTTTGGGGGCGGTAATTAACGGTAGCTTGACGTCAGACTTCGTACTTCCGCTCAATTTCAGTTTGCTTCTGCAAACCTATCTCAGTTTTCCTCCGGCCTGAAAACAGCCGGCCAATCAACGAACAGAGGGCGGGCTGAGAACCGTGACATACACTCTTAGAAGAAATGGTTCTATTTAGAACCAGAAATGGTTCCATCCCCAGCTTCATATATGGAACTCCAAAATGGTTCTATATAGAACCATTTTTTTGGTAAAAGGTTCTATTGGCCAAGTATGGAACCCCAGGGTTCTATATAGTGTATAGAACCTTTTAGGGGTTCTAAATACATAGCGCTAATAGAACCTTTTAAGGTTCTATATAGAACCTTTTCTTCTAAGAGTGTAGACGCTAAGCACTGAGTTTAGGATTGTCTCTTGGGTTGGGGAAAACGAAAACGACCACGGATGTGAAGATACGGGATGCAATTCGCTCTGTTGTGGAGAATATTCCCGGCATTTGCGAACCGAAGCCCGAACAAGACGAGTGTTTGTTAAACATTATGAATGGAGGTGATGTTTAAGTTGGCTTACGGCCCCAAAATTACCCCTAAGTTACGGGTATGGTTGGGTATCGAGAATCGAGTATCGATTGGAACCGGGACTAACTTTTCGTTTTTCCCGGAATCGTTCAAAAGTTAAAATTTCGATATAGTTTCGATATTCACAGTCCACCGACCAGAAGAAGAAACCGCTGAACAACACCAACGAAGAAGCGTCCACCGGAAGTGTTGGCATAACCGCGCGAGTCGAACATGAGTAGCTTACGTCGGCGGTCCAAAGTGTGGCTTCACTTTTCTAAAAATAACGAAATCTCAGCAAAATGAAAGACCGTTAGTTAGCAAGGTTAGCTAAACTTTTTTGACCCGGCCTCTTAAAAGAATCGGAATCGAGAATCGTTGGGAACCGAAATCGAAACAAGGAATCGGAATCGGAATCAGAATCGTTCAAATTCACACGATACACAACCTTAGTTACGGGTAACCAGTGTTACAGCAGAGTTTGGTATTACCAGGCTAAAATAATGGCGTAAACGCCGCTAAATTGACAAGCGCAAACCTTAGTAAATCACCTTGCATGATTCCTTTATATATTCACCTCCCATAAACTCCAAAACTGCAAATGCAATAAGGTCAGCTGCAAAAATAACCCTTTTCCTGCTTTTTCAGTCTCAAGGATCAATGCATTATGACAACAGACGTGCTGCAGACACATTTGTTCATCTGTTTGATTTTATCCAGCATCATGAAATCAGACGCAATCAACCTAAACACTGAAACATCATCTGTAGAGGTAAAGAACTGCGTAATGCAATAACAGCTCTCTATTGTGCTTTATGTTGCTCAGTAATGTTTACAGGTCAAAGTCATTACATGTATGCCTCAGGACGAGTTGTTTACGCTATGTTTGAATGAATACATTGCCCCTCAACATGCTTTTATCTGTTCAAAGCACACTGTTAAGCTGTTTACGCAGGCTGCTGCTTTCTAAGGGGTCATTGTTAGATAATGCACTCTTTCCCTGCCATTGACCGAATTTTCCCACCAAAGGCCAATTTCACATATCTGGGTTTTTGGTGTAAACTTATGTGTGTGTGTATACAGTATATATGTATACACTCACCTATTAGGAACACCATAATACTGTGTTTGACCCACTTTCGCCTTGAGAACGCCCTTAATTGCATTGATTCAACAAGGTGCTGAAAGCATTCTTTAGAAATGTTGGCCCATATTGATGGGATAGCATCTTGCAGTTTGAGATTTGTGGGATCGAAGCTCCCGTTCCACCCCATCCCAAAGATGCTCTATTGGGTTGAGATCTGGTGACTGTGGGGGCCATTTTAGTACAGTCAACTCATTGGCATGTTTAAGAAACCAATTTGAAATGATTCAAGCTTTGTGACATGGTGCATTATAAAGTTGGAAGTAGCCATCAGAGGATGGGGACATGGTGGCCATAAAGGGATGGACATGGTCAGAAACAATGCTCAGGTAGGCCGTGGCGTTTAAACGATGCCCAATTGGCACTAAGGGGCTTAAAGTGTGCCATGAAACCATCCCTCACAACCAGAGGTGTAGTGGTAAAAAAAGAGGTGGGTAAACTATAAATTCTGGTGGACCACGACGTGGTCACCAGGTAAGGTGGGCCACTGCCTAACGGTGTATGTGTATCCTGATAACATTGCTATAGGGAGGCCTCGACATTAACCCTTTTAATACGGCTGTCCTTTGGACAAGTAAATCTGCTATTCATTTGTCTGAGTAAAAAAGTTGCTTGTCCGGATTTTTTATTTTTATTTTGTGTGTGTTCATTTATTCTGAAACAATATTTTCTCCAGTGTTCAATCAGCTTTGATATTTAAATCACATTATTTTAATATCTGCACCTTTAAAGGGCATCCCCTCACCCAATTTTAGTAAATGTATACTTCATCTTTCATTTTAAATTCTTAAATTTGATCAATAAATTCAATTATTTCGAATAATAAGACACTATGGGCTGTTACCCTAGGGGCTGATCAAATTAAATCATTTACACTGAAAAATAACAATTGCATAAAATAATGTTATGAAATTTATTTAAATTTACATACGAAACTTGGAAAGAATGATACTACTTTTAAACATTTAACACTAAACCGCCAGTAGGTGGTGGTAGGCTACGCGACCGTCTTAATGAGTGAGTCATTGATTCATTCATTCATTAATTCAAACGATTCGTTCAAACGGCTGATCATTCAAGAATGAGACAGACGTTTATAAATGGATCATTGAATCTTTGACTCAATTGATTCGTTCAAAATGCTGAATCATTCAGTAATGAAAACACGTGGAGTGTTCCTGTGACACGCGCCGTGGTTCTGCTGTGATTATTGTTTGGAACTATTTTCGCTGCTGAAACAGAACAAAAACAGAAAAAAATTGCATCTAAAATGTAAGTGATTTAGTTTTTTACTGTTTATTGAACTGTTGTAGGAAATCAATGTCACATTTTCTATCGTGATGGTGTGGTGTTAAGGAAAAATAATTTAGGTTGTTTAACATGTCAGAATTATAAAAACTCTATTTAGATTTTTATAGGCAGTAGCCTATGTTGTTAACTGAGTGTGTTCTGCGCTCATTTGTGTAGATTTCTGCTCGAGAGGCTGCGCGAGCGTAAACAGTGCAACCTTACCGTCAGTAATAGTCAACAACACTGACAGTAATGCAGCGCAATATGAAAGAGTTCGTCTTAGGTTTAACAACCTATGAAACTAATAATGAACAATATGAAACTAAAACGACACAAGCTTAATTTAAAATGTCTTAGGAGGATATTTTGAGGTGGATAAACGCAATTGAGAGGTGGATAAACGCACTTTGGAGGTGGGTAAACGCTATTTCCAAATTTGGGAGGTGCGTAAACGGCGTTTACGTGCGTTTAGCCTCCACTACATCCCTGCCCACAACATTACACCACCACAACCAGCCTGCACAGTGGGAACAAGACATGATGGATCCATGTTCTCATTCTGTTTACGCCAAACTATCCGAATGTCTCAACAGAAATCGAGACTCATCAGACCAGGCTACATTTTTCCAGTCTTCAACTGGCCAATTTTGGTGAGCAAACACTTGTCGACACTGGATGTCACAACAGGACTGTTTAGTCACATACACAAAATGGGTTCTGTTCATGTTCTGTCTGTACTCACCGTTTCTCCGATGTTGGAGAGCAGCAGATCTTTCACAGTGAGCTGGTAAACAGGGGTTGGTTGAGTTCTCGTGTAGTTAGAGTCTGTCAGACCGTCAGTGAACAGACTGGACTCCCAATCTGCTGCATGCACAACACACACACACACAGACAGGAGATGTTTTACATCACAGAATGCATTTAGTTCACTCTAAACAGACAAAAAAATATCCTTTCTTTTTTTCTCAGAGTTAGGTTGTTACCACATTGCATGGTAGATAGAGTTTAGGTGTTTTTTAGGATGTTGGCAAATAGTTTACCACTAGGTGGTTGCTAGGTTGTTGCTAAGGTGTTATAAGTGTTTATCATGTTTATAGGTGGTTGCTAGGGCGTTGCTGATGGCTGTTGGCACTAGTGGTTGGGTTTCAAGTGGTCGTTACCCTATTTCTAAGTGCCTAGGCGTTGCTATGCAGTTGTCAAGGTATTCTAAGTGTTTATCACATTTCCAGATGATGTCTAGGGCATTGCTATGCTGATGCTAATGTGTTTTCAGTGGTTGTTAGCACATTTCTGAGTGGTTGCTATTGTTTAGATGGTTTTTATGGGTATTTCTGAGTGGTTGCTAGGGCATGGCTATTAGTTGCTAAGGTGTTCTAGCCCGTTCTTCTCACATTTCCGTGGTTACTGCTGTTCTGGATGGGTATAGGGTGTCGTGAGTGGTTGATAGCTGGTTGCTTACTGCCCCAAGTCAAAAAAAAAGTTAATCTTGTTTGTAATGTGATGTTAGTACAGAAAGACATCCGAAAACACATTTACTGTAGCAGCAGTAAGTAAAATGTGCCTGGTCTGCTTCCTAAGGAAGATCACAGGCTGCTCAGAATTATAAGCGTACTAAGGTTTGATTCTTCACTACATTTACTCAGGCTTTGAACTCTGAAAGCTTTGAAAGCTTTGGTTTTGCGAGCCTTACAGGAATTTGTCATTTGTAATTCCACTCAAACATAGTGGAATCCCAGGCTAAACAAATTGATCAGCAATTGTTTGTCTGTCGTGCTGCAGTATCACAGAGCATAAATATGGCCTACTCAGGGAATAATTGAACAATAAAAACCATGTGATCATGTTAACAAAAACAAAAATGTATGTTTTCTACAGAGTTGAGTCGATTTCTTGATCTCAAACTGAAATGTTTGTAGCCTGTGCAACTCAACTACTAGAATTTGCTTTTATATAAGTTACGTTATGCTTGTTTATGTTACAGACACCATCACTATGCTACACAAAACCACGAAACACGTCTTTGTTCTGCCTCCCGGTTACGTGGACAAGCAGTGATGACATTGGCAAGAAATCCATGTATAGAGCGTTGCTATTTTTCAACCGTTAATGTGTTATTGTTGTGTTAGTTCCAGTAGAGACTTCAACAATGACTTACGCCACTTTATTTAAAAAAAACAAACGACCAAAAATCTGAGACAAACTTGTTTGCTGAGCTATAAAAGACAGTGGTGGACGAATGTCACCAATAAAGTACTTGAGTAAAAGTACTTAAAAGCCTACTTAAAAGTACAAAAGTGCTAGTTTTTAAATGCACTTATTTTGTTTTAAATGTAAAAAGTACTGATCAATGAACCATATAGCTATTTCTTCCAACCAGCACTAGTCAGCACTAATAAGATAGATTGGTGTATATTTTTTGAACCAATAAAACAGGTTCATTGGAAAGAATGAAGCGGACATCACTATTTTTAATGCGTTATTGTCGCGTTAACTTGTCCTAAATCAATTTGAGAGATTTTTCAGCCCCCTGTTGACTGACAGGATATAATCGGCCATGATCATTGGCTGTTTTTAAACAATCAGGCAATAGAGTGCCGAAGTGATGACGTCACTTTGTAGGACAACTCGGAAGCTAGCGGCGCATGGGTTCCCTTGGTCGAAAAGCAATGCATTTTCCCCATAGACTTTTGGAAAATCGCAAAAAATAAGATCTGTGTTCAACAAAGAGTTGTGACCCTTACACGTTTTGTTTAGCAAGATAATCTTTACAAGTAAATCCAAAATTTATACATTTTGAAGCCTATATAAAGATTTTAGAAAACACAAAAACACAAGCAGGTTATAACTGGTGTGTTCAATGTCAAAGATCAAAACGTGAAAATATTTAGAGGCTTTGTTCACCACAGACCTTATTTCAGGCGATTTAGCAAAAACCCATTCAAAAATCCCATAGGCTTTAGAGCGAGGGAACCGGGAGCGCTAAAATGCTAACTCACTTCCACGTTTTGGCCAAAAGAGTGACGTCGTAACTTCGGCAGTCTATAATAGAAAATACTTGCTTTTACATCGTTGCATCTCTACTTTAGTGTCCATCTCTGATGCAGTGTGTAGTCACCCTAACTGTACTATTTGTCTTGACATAATGATTGTTGTTGTTTTGACTGCAAAATAATAGTAATAAAAACAGATTCTGGTGGGACTGCTGTTTGGAAAATGGAATCTCACCCAGATCAATGGAGATATCCGGCTCTGTGTTTGTGCCGTGAGCGGCCGGCTGGGGAAGAAGATGAGGGTGCTGAGGGAGGAAGATGGAGTCGAAGAGCGGGCTGGTAGGGGGTGGTGGGGGGCTGTCCAGGTGGTCTGACGGGGTGTCGTCACTGATTCCACTGTCACAGGGTGAAGGGACCCAGAGAGGAGAGCAGGGCTCCGACAGCAGGGAGTCCAGGAAGTCATCAACACCACCTTCACCATGACACTGACTCTGCAGGGATCAGGACACACAGGAAATATACACACTTATGTCATAGCAGAAACTCTCTAAAGTACATTATCTCAGGGTTACATTTACTTTAACATGCTGGAGTTAAATTTCTCCAACAAAAAAATAAAACAGGTTTTCATAGCAAATGCTATAGAAGAACTATTTTTGGTAGTGCTGTATGTCCCGAGACCGGTCTTGACACCACTTTTACGTGGTCTCGGTCTTGTCACGGCCTTGGCGGTCTTTGGTCTTGTCTTGGTCTTGTCTGGGTCTCTCTTGGTCTCGACTTGGTCTGTCATGGTCTCGACTTGATCTGTTTTGGTCTTGTCTTGGTCTTTCTTGGTCTCAAATTGGTCTTGGTCTCGGTCTCGACTTGGTCTCGGTCTTGGTCTCGGTCTCGACATGGTCTGTCTTGGTCTCGACTTGGTCTTGTCTTGGTCTCGACTTGGTCTCGGTCTTGGTCTCAGTCTCGGTCTCAGTCTCTGTCTCGGTCTCGACTTGGTCTGTCTTGGTCTTGGTCTCGACTTGGTCTCGGTCATGGTCTCAGTCTTGGTCTCATTCTCGGTCTTGGCCTCGACTTGGTCTGTCTTGGTCTCGACTTGGTCTGTCTTCGTCTTGTCTTGGTCTTTCTTGGTCTCGACTTGGTCTGTCTTCGTCTTGTCTTGGTCTTTCTTGGTCTCGACTTGGTCTGTCTTGGTCTTGGTCTTGTCTTGGTCTCGACTTGGTCTTGTCTTGATCTTTCTTGGTCTCGACTTGGCCTCGACTTGGTCTGTCTTGGTCTCGACTTGGCTTGGTCTTGACTTGGTCTTGGTCTCGGTCTCGACTTGGTCTCGGCCTTGACTTGGTCTTGGTCACGACTTGGTCTCTGGTCTGGGTAGTGTCTTGGTCTCGGTTTAGGCGGTCTTGATTACAAAGCCTAATTTTTGATTCCCCAGTTGTTAAAGAATCTCTTTAAAAGATTTGGGGGGTGAAGAACATTTTAAAAAATCAAAATAACTTTTTCCCTCTATAAAGAACAATTTGTGGAATGGAAAGGTTCTATGGGTGTAAACGGTTCTTCGTGGAACCATCAATTCCAATAATAATGTATACGAGAATTACATTTTACAAAAACACATCTATATAAAATAAAATAAATCTATATTTACACAAAATATATGAGACACAAAATAAGAAAACAAATATTTCCATTTATAATGTATATAAAATATAGCTGTGTGTAATATATATTTTAATGCAAATATTGCTATCACAATTTTTGTCCAACAAAAATATGGTTACTTATTTTACAGTAGGTGCATTTTGTCATCTTGCTAAATAAGCTTATTCGTAGTCTTGAAAAAATGTTAAATTTTCAGTCAATTAATAAGTCCTAGTTTGCCTGAATTATTCATTTCTCAACAGCACGTTTTCTTCCAGTCTCCAGTATTGCTTTGCACCCTTGTTAGTATGTACTAATGGCATCTTTAACAAATGAACCCAACCAGTCATGACATCCATCAATGTCCCTCATGTAGCATCATGTTTCAAGAGAAATTAAAGCATAGATACACAGCAAATCAGCATACTAGAATGATTTCTGGAGGATCATGTGACACTGAAAACTGGAGTAATGATGCTGAAAATTCAGCTTTGATATATTACATTATAAAACAGTTATTTTAAATAATAATAATATTTCACAATATTAGTTTTCACTGTATTTTTGATCAAATAAATGGAGCTTGGTGATCTTCTAAGCATAGATCTTCTAAGCAGTTCCCTATACTGTAGGTTTTAGCATAATACACAACAGTTTCATATCAAATAGAAACACACACAGAAGTTGACGGACAGATCTGGGTCAGGCATGTGCTGTCACTGTGTTCACAAGAAGACTTTCAGGGTGCCTCATTTATTAAAATAACTACAAAACAAAATGTTCTCAGGGCTCCTCTGAGTAGGACGGGTGTCTTGTGATTGATCAGATAAACTCACAAATATCAAAAGGCATTTCACTCACGCTTTGATCTGTGATTGACCACGCAGGGAGGTCACCATTGCTCTCCATTTGAGAGACCTTATGAGGCTCGAGGAGCAGGTCTAGGAGTTCAATCCCGGAATGACCCTGAGATACAGAGAAAAGATGGAGAAAAACAAATGTAAGTCAATTCCTAGGGTCCTTTCACACAATAAAATCACTTTGAACCTTCCGTTAAGGGCGGAGCAACCTGTCATTCACATGAGATCCACCAATAGCATTGAATCAGTCCAAGCAGATCTAGTTTCAAAGGGTTTTTGTGCAGATATCAACTTGTCCAATTTAGAGTAAAGCTGTCTGACTGTCTATCTAAACCAGGTGAAATGTCCTAAAAACAACATCAAAACAATGTGGTTTGCTTTGTTTAGCTGGCAATGCTAATCTGGTTTGCTTTTAAAGGTGCAATGTGTAAAAATTTCAATATTAACAGAAATGCAATATGACACCCATAACTATGTTTTCAGTGATGTATAAAGAACTTACTTAATAGAGTGCCGAAGTTACGACGTCACTCTGTAGGCCAAAACGCGGAAGTGAGTTAGCATTTTAGCATCCCGGTTCCCTCGCTCTAAAGTCTATGGGATTTTTGAATGGGTTTTTGCTAAATCGCCTGAAATAAGGTCTGTGGTGAACAAAGCCTCTAAATGTTTTCACGTTTTGATCTTTGACATTGAACACACCAGTTAAAACCTGCTTGTGGTTTTTTAAACTTTATTATGTCTGATTGTGTTTTCGAAAATCTTTATATAGGCTTCAAAATGTATAAATTTTGGATTTACTTGTAAAGATTATCTTGCTAAACCAAACGTGTAAGGGTCACAACCCTTTGTTGAACACAGATCTTATTTTTTGCGATTTTCCAAAAGTCTATGGGGAAAATGCATTGCTTTTCGACCGAGGGAACCCATGCGCCGCTAGCTTCCGAGTTGTCCTACAAAGTGATGTCATCAGCTTGGGCATCCGAGGGCATCCGCTTCTATGAAGGTCGACGTATTGTGACGTCATGTTTCTACCATAGCCGAACGCGAACAAACAGCGCTACACTCTCAGAAAAAAAGGTACAAAAGCTGTCACTGGGGCTGTACCTTTTCAAAAAGTAAACTTTTGTCCATTTTAGGTTTAGGTCATGTACATTTTAAGTGTTAATATGTACATTTTATTTCATTTCATTAGCTAATATGTCAATTTTAGGTGGTAATATGTACATTTTAGGTGTTAAGTACATTTTAGGTACTAAAATGCGCATTTTAGGTGTTAACCCCCTGAGCCCGACGGCATCGTCGACGATGCCACACGTCACCTCCGATAAAAGTTAACATAAGTCGATGACAGATTTATCGATTTTCTTACCGTTTTTTTCGGCAGAAAGCTAACGAGCTAGCCATCACGGGGGTGTCTTTGGTGTCTTTCTAGCCTTTACAGAAGGTTTTCTATTCAGCCTGGAACTTGTGCTTCCTTTCAGAGGTTTTCAGCAATAAATCCAAACGCTTATGTCAATTTTGATACTTTAGAAGTCCATAATTCATAAATATTCCGTCATTTTTGCCGCTAGCTCGATGCTAGCGGCCATTCTGGATATCACATGATGTGTTCACGTGATGGTTTTTGACCAATTACAGGCTGATCCGTCGTAAACATTGGTGTGCGTCATTGCGCAGGAACCAAGCGCTGATATAGTGGAGAGAGATAGAGACGCACGGAGACGCGCTATTCACAGAGAAACACTGCGAAATTGACGTAAATAAAGCGCTAGTCTATTTTGGTGCATTGCAGGATGATGGATTTTCAGGAGAACAGAGCTTTTTGACGGATGAGGAACTAGATTACCAGGATAGACCCAGCTGAAGTGCCATTTATTTATTTACTGTAAAAAAAGTATTATAGCAGTATAAATGTATTATAAAAGAATAAAAAGTACATAATAAATAAAAGAATAAATAAAATAGAAATGCAAAAACCTTTGATGTGGACCTTTGTGTGACTGCTGAACTGTTTTGAGGCTTGGCATCAGTGAATCGCCTGGACTTCTTTTGGAAAAATGTCAATAGTTTTGGTTCTGTACGAGTTATAATGTTTATTCCTGTGCTCCAGGACTCCAAAGACATGAACAAACTATTTTCCAGAGGAAAATTGCTTAGCTTTTATTTATTTGTGTGTGATTTCAATAAATATTTGAGTGATTCCATTTCCGATTTATTTTTTCATTTGTCTTTATGGTCCCATAACTTATTTTACATTAAGGTGACATCAATGTAACACAAATATTCTGAAAGTTCAATTTGTCCTGAAAACAAAGAGGTGTGTCAATTGTCTATGCACCAAAGGGTTCATGTTTTACAAGCTTTTTTAGTAAATGACACCAGACGGAAAATTTATTGTAAAAATACCCTTAGGTCTCAGGGGGTTAATAAGTTAATTTTTGGTGTTAAAATGTACATTTTAGGTGCTAATAAGTACATTTTAGTTGCTAATATGTCCGTTTCAGGAGCTAATATGTCCATTTTAGGTCCTAATATGTAAATTTCAAGTGCCAATATGTACATTTTAGGTGCTAATATGTAGATTTTAGGTGCTGTTATGAACGTTTTAGCTGCTAATATGTACATTTCAGGTGCTAATATGTACCATTAAGGTACCAAAATGTACTAAAGTTTACCTTTTGAAAAGGTACAGCCCCAGTGACAGCTTTTGTACCTTTTTTCCTGAGAGTGTACAGAGCGTGTTTCGTCACTACCACTACCGTCGCGCTCCACTGACTTCACTCCTATTGGTTGTCGCTCCCGAAAGTCGCTCATCATTTGCATGAAGTTAAACAGGGGTGCGTTTCTCGAAAGCATCGTTAGCCAACCATGGTCGTAAGTTCAGTCGTTACCAATAGAGTTCAATGGAAATTGCGACCATGGTTGGCTAACGATGCTTTCGGGAAACGCACCCCAGATCTCAACTTTGTCGTGTAACCAGACACACCCTACCAGTCGCTGTTGTGCGTGTCTGCTCCCCATTGAAATAAATGGTATCGTGTCGCTTAGTCGCTTGTAGTGTAAAAGGGTCTTTAATTTGAAATGTAGCCAATCCAGATTAATGACAAATCCATAGTCTCTAGCAAATCTGAGCACAGTTTGAGACTTTGTCGAGAAAGACAGGGGTTGTCCTTGGAAAAAAAATATCATACAGGCTTTTTTGTCTTAGAATAGTAAGCATACTTCTAGAAATCACCTTGCAACATGGCGGTGTGACCACTCAGATTAGTTCTTTATTACTTTCGCATGTCTGGGGTCCTGAATGTAAAACTTCCCTCCAGAATTTATTAAAGAGTGAGGCAGGAAGCTGTTCCGGTCATTAAAGTTTAACCGTGTCCGTTGGGGAGTATGAAGTATTCATTTGAAAGTCTTCAGTGTCATTGTTAGTTCTGGAGCACAGAGGACACCTGTGGTTAGTGTAAAGATGACATTTGAAGCACAGCTGGCTATTTGTGACACAGCCGGCAGAAACATCTCTCTTCGAGCCTGGGTACAGCATAACGCAACGGGATAGCATCAAATGTGACAGGAGGATATATGACAAAATGAATGAATCCATGTGACCAGGCCACGCACCTGATATAATGAGCACGAGGACACAAAAAACTCGTGACCTAGATCGTGCTTTACATCTGACGTGTTGAAGACAAGAAGAGAAATACAAAAGAAAACGAATATCATGCTATCAAGCACACACACGCTGGATCGAGACTGAAAAGATCGGCTTTGAGTCACTGTTGGTTTTCTGTTTAAGATTGTTTAGTTGATCTTTGCAGAATTAAATAGGTTGTTAGACAAAAAAGATTTTCTTCCTGTGTATTTTTGTCTTGTTTTCCCGTACACATATCTAAACATTCTTAAATAAGATACGTTTACTTGAGAAGGAAAATTACTCGATATTAAGTCTTTGGTAACACTTTATTTGAAGGGGTGTGCATTAGACTGTCATGACACTGTCATAAACATGAAGGAGTCTTTATGAATGTTTATGACTGTTGTCATTAAGTGTCATTCGGTAAATGATGACACTTTTAATGGAAAGTTGACATTGTTTAAAATGTCTTTGTTATGACAACTTGACATTAACAAAGACAGAAATGTCTTGATTATGACAAATTGACATTAACAAAGACAGAAATGTCTTGATTATGA
Source organism: Cyprinella venusta (assembly GCA_038021265.1). Lineage (NCBI taxonomy): Eukaryota > Metazoa > Chordata > Actinopteri > Cypriniformes > Leuciscidae > Cyprinella > Cyprinella venusta. The sequence goes on along the minus strand of CM075870.1, from coordinate 33,956,388 downwards.
TGACTTGACATTAACAAAGACAGAAATGTCTTTGTTATGACAACTTGACATTAACCAAGAAATCATAATTAGTCCAACTTGTTCCAATTTACTTGAGGTAAAGGGAAATATTAATGACACTGTTGTTAAAGCATTTGACAGTGTAATAACCCTTAATGACATCTTTATAACTAGTACAATGTGTTCCACTTTACTTGAGGACAAGTAAAATATTCATGACACAGTTAAAACCAGCCATAACATACTGTATGACAGGGACAGGGTAATGTAATGTTAACACAAAGCTAAATAACTTCTTTAAGTTTGATCATTACACCTGTTATGACATATTTGTGACAGGTTGACAGGTTATGATTTCTTGGTTAATGTCAAGTTGTCATAATCAAGACATTTTTGTCTTTGTTAATGTCAACTTGTCATAACAAAGACATTTTAAACAATGTCAACTTTGCATTTAAAGTATCATAATTTACAGAATGGCACATAATGACAACAGTCATAAACATTCATAAAGGTGTTATGTCATGTTTATGACAGTGTCACGTCAGTCTTATGCACACCCCTTCAAATAAAGTGTTACCAAGTCTTGTTACTTAAAAATGAATGTACATTAAATAAGTTTATGCTTAAAACAAGAAAAATGTCATTTAAAGAGAAATGTTTTTTTTTTCTCTCTCTTGATTTAAGCATAATTTTGATACATTTTTCAGAAAAACATTTTGATTCTCAAGTAAATATCCCTTGAGTTCAGAATGTTTAGATGTTTGTACTGGAAAAGCTTTGCAGGGATTTCTTGCGACAGTTTCTCACAGTACTCTTTCTATCTTGGTAGACCAAAGTCCTCAATGAATTGAGTAATGCCTTCGGGAAGGAAAGTCATTAATGTGATCTAGCTATTCATTTGATGTCAAATGCTTTTTGCAGTCAACAATTAGATTTGTAGGAGATAAAATCGAGACCTTTGCTTTATCTTCTGAAAAACATGCAGCAGTAATATTTATCTCAAAGACGAGATTCCAATAGCAATGTTTAAAAATGTCAAAAACTACAGTCAAAACATTCAATATGAAATCAAATGTTGCCAAGACCAAACAATTTGAGCAATATTTGTCTCCCTTCAGTATCTCAATAGTTTTTTTTTTTCCCAGACGGCAATGAAACTGAACGGAGATCAAATAAGGGGCTAACTTAGATTTACTAACAGCTTGCGCCAGCGCAAACCCTCTTTTGGTGTTAAACAGCTAAATTTACTAGACACACTGTGAAATATTAGTGCCAAAAAGGCACAAATAGGGATATTTCTTGCGTTATTACGGTTCTCTCTTATCAATTTACTGGTATTTGTGTCATTATTTGCCTAGACAAGACCCTTATTCATCGTCTGGTGTCGTTTAAAGCCCTTTGAAGCTGCACTGAAACTCTCATTTGGACCTTGAACCGTTTGGACCCCATTGAAGTCCATTATATGGAGAAAATCCTGGAATGTTTTCATCAAAAACCTTAATTTCTTTTCGACTGAAGAAAGAAAGACGTGGACATCTTGGATGACATGGGGGTGAGTAAATTATCAGCAAAAGTTTTTTTTAAAAAAGTGAACTACTCCTTTATGTTAATGTCACAGTTTGAACACCTTTGAACACGTTTCTCCGCCCACTTTTGATTGACAGGATATAATCGGCCCTGACAATTGGCTGTTAAACATGTTTTTGACTGCGTGAAATCAGCGTGTTTTTATGGAATTGTGAAGTAAACGTAAGTTTCCCAAAATAAAAACAATCTGATAAAATACAGAGAACTAAACAATTTACTAAAGTAGAAATAGTTTACTGATAAAAGAGCAATTAAACTTCCCTTTGTCCTTGCATGGACGGCTATGACTTATTGACGGATTTCCACAAGGAAAGGTTTCATTTGGTATGAAAAAGCCACACTGAAAACTATGATAGCTCGTGCTCAGAATGAGAAAGTGCAGTGGGTATCTAATACCAAAACAGATCAATTTCTTCAACGAATACCAAACCCTTGGGATCTTTAAACCTCAGCTTAGTTTTCATCCCAGGCGGGCATGTTCTCTCAACCTTCAGGTTATTAGTGTTTCATTGACAGGATTCCTCAGCAGCCCGCGACCTACATCGCTCCTGCTCATGCAGTTGAACAGTGAAGATAAGCTTATCTCATCTGGCTTGTGCTAATAGCACAGAAGAGTCGCACAAAACCACGGCATACCTGAATCAACCTCATAACTGGTGGTTTCATGGATGCTTGTGAAGTGAGACTCAAAGCCATTTGCATTTTGTCATCAAACAAATGAAAGCTAAACATGCAAAAGAGCTAACTTTAACTTCCAGTTTCATTTGGAAACTGATTGCTGTACTAAATCAAGATTATAGATGGCAAAGTAGCACTCGCAGACTGAGCAAACATCTCTAATGGATGAGCGCGTGAGTCATTACGACATTTTAGTCTATAGTTGAACTTTCTCTGCCTCGTCTTGTTAATGGAAAAACTCTGAGGGAGCCTTGGGTTTTATTCTTGTTTACGTGCACGCCGATGAGTTACTAGACTAATTAGGAAAAGATAATTATCCTCAGGGTTTGTGTAATTGTCATTTCCACAAGCTTTCAAGCACAGCAAATAGACTGGTTCGATAAAACCTCAAAATAGCAGGGCGCTTTTGTTCTCGATTGATGAGATAGACATGAAGAGCAAGTTTGCTCTAGTTTTCTCTTTAAAGAGCCCTATAATCTCAATCTCAATAATGTCTCAGATTTGCCAAGATCTGATAGAGAACTCAAACAATTTTTTTAATCAAATTCTTCCTAGACTACACTCTCAGAAAAAAAAGGTACAAAAGCTGTCACTGGGGCTGTACCTTTTCAAAAGGTAAACTTTTGTACCCAAAGGGTGCATATTGGTACCTTAGTGGTACATATTAGCACCTAAAATGGACATATTACCATCTAAAAAGGACATATTAGTACCTAAGATGTACATATTACCATCTAAAATGGACATATTAGCTCATGAAATTGACATATTAGCTCCTGAAATGGATACATTAACACCTAAAATGTACATATTAGCACCAAAATGTACATATAAACACCTAAAATGTACATATTAGCTCATGAAATTGACATATTAGCACCTAAAATGGACATATTAGTACCTAAAATGTACATATTACCATCTAAAATGGACATATTAGCTCATGAAATTGACATATTAGCACCTAAAATGTACATATTAGCACCAAAATGTACATATAAACACCTAAAATGTACTTATTAGCTCATGAAATTGACAAAAGTTTACCTTTTGAAAAGGTACAGCCCCAGTGACAACTTTTGTACCTTTTTTTCTGAGAGTGTATCATTTTTCTTTGGGTTATTCTCAAAAAGCAGTGCCATAGCTCTGTTTAGTGTGAAATATATATATATATATATATATATATATATATATATATAAAAGTAGAACAAAATGTTTTTTATTGGATCATATGATGTCATACATATCATATGTCCTACTGTAAACTATTCAGTACACTCTTAAAAAAGCTGGCTAAAACGATTGTTTTAAACCAATTTTGGGTCAAATATGGACAAACTCAAACATTGGGTTAAGCATGTAATTTAAAAATGTAACCCAATGGCTGGGTTTGTCCATATTTGACCCGAAATTGGGTTAAAGTATACCAGTCTACCAAAAGTTTGGAATCATTTTTACCGTGAGTAATGTAACGTTTTTAAAGAAGTCTCTTTTAGTCTCCTCTAAAGGCATTTTAGAAAGATTTCAGAAGGATCATGTGACACTGAAGACTGGAATAATGATAATGAAAAAAAAACAGATCACAGCAATAAACACTATTTTTACTGCATTTTTTACAGCATATATGTAAGCACTGCACTCTAAAAATGCTGGGTTGTTTTAACCCAATTTTGGTCAAATATTAACAAACTCAAACATTGGGTTAAAAATGTAATTAAAAAATGTAACCTAATGGCTGGGTTTGTCCATATTTGACCCAAAAATGGATTTTTAGAGTGTGGGTCAAAGTTTCTGAAACAAACCCAAATGCTTGGTCATTGTCAGCTGATTATGGAGAAAATAACCCAGCATCGTAGTCAAAATGCTCAACCCAGCATTTTGGTTTAAAAATAACCCAACATTTTTAGATTGGAAGAGCACACACTCTAAAAAATGCTGGGTTGTTTCAAATGTTGGGTTAAAATGCAATTAAAAATGTACAGTTGAAAGTGAAAGTTGGGTTAAAAGTATGGACATTTTTTTTTAGAAAAAAAACAAAACAAAACAAAAACATTTGGTTAAGTCCATATTTTACCCAAATTTGGGTTCGAACAACCCAGCATTGTTTAGTGTCAGGTGAACATAAAAGACTTTTGACTGGTACGTATATATATATATATATATATATATATATATATATATATATGAAGAGTTCAGATGCAAAAGCCTCTAAATGCCATCTGAAATTTTCTTCTAAAATGACCATTTTTATCAAGCTTGTATATTAAAGTTCAGTAATTTCACTTAAATGACAATTAATAGGTAATCTTCATTGCCATTTAAGTGAAATTACTGAACTTAAATATACAAGCTTGATAAAAATGATCATTTTAGAAGAAAATTTCAAATGGCACTTAGAGGCTTTTGCATCTGAACTCTTCATATATATATATATATATATACTGTATATTAGTCTTTAAACTGACTGATACTGTTGGTAAATATTTGTTTATTTTTCCAAATTTATGAATTTTTTAATTTTAGGCGTACTATATTTTGGAGGACGCACCCAGTTATGGTGGTCCAGCCGTGTCTTAGGCGGTTACAGCTGGTATGGGCCTGAGGAGGGCCGGTTCACCATTAACCTTCTCAAAGGACTTTTTTTTTTTTATCAAACATAAAAATGGCTCTGAGAACGACTCGAAAATCCCAGTAAAAGCAATGGGAATGCAATACTTCACCTTGTCTGAGAGAAGTGCCATATTCCAGGCACCAGAATCCATGGACAAGAAAACAGAAGATTAAAATCCACAGAGAAAAATTCCGTATGTCAGTGTGGTGCTGTCCTCTCTCAGTTGTGCTCCTGGATGTGTTCTCTGTTCTAGGACAAAGTTGAAACTCCAGATAAACTCCAGATAATGAGCCGATGATTCAATTGGATCGTTAATGTTTACTGGGCTTTGACTGACAGGATCTACATTCTGTTTCAGTGAGGAGAGGATGATGATCTCATCAATTTAAATAAACAGGAAAACAGGAGAGGATGACATCATTGTCTAAATAAAATGTAAATAAGTGGAACATCCACTAAAAGGTTCAGTGGGTTTCTACATAGAACTCTAGGGTTCTTGACTCCATTTAAAAAAAAAAAACGCTTTATGCCAAAAAGGTATATCATAATATATATATATATATATATATATATATTTGGGTTGTCAAAACGATTAATCGCGATTAATCGCATCCAAAATAAAAGTTTGTGTTTACATAATATATGCGGGTGCACTGTGTATAATTATTATATATATATAAACACACACACATGCATGTATATTTAAGAAAAAAATATTATTTATATATAAAATATTTATATTTATATATAATATAAATTATATATAAATCTATATACAGAATATACATGAAAATATTTCTTAAATATATACAAGCATGTGTGTGTGTTTATATATATATAATAATTATACACAGTGCACCCACATATATTATGTAAACACAAACTTTTATTTTGGATGCGATTAATCGCGATTAATCGTTTTGACAGCCCTAATATATATATATATATATATATATATATATATATATATATATATTAGGGCTGTGCAAAAATTAATTGTGAAATAAAAAAATAAAACCCAAAATAAAAGTCTGTGTTTACATAGTATATTTGTGCTGTATATAATTATTTTGTATATATAAATACCTATGCATGCATGTATATATTTAAGAATTATTTATATATATTAAATTCTGTATATATATATATATATATATATATATATATATATATATATATATATATAAATACATAATCTAAATTATATAAATATAAATATTTAATATATGAATAACACATTTTCTTAAATATATACATGCATGTGTGTGTATTTATATATACAAAATAATTATATACAGCACACACAAATACATTATGTAAACACAGCCTTTTATTTTGGATGCGATTAATCACAATTAATTTTTGCACAGCCCTAATATATATAATATATATTGCATTAAATATATATATAATATATATTGCATTAAAAGTGATCTCTCTTTTGTATTCCACAAGGTTTGCAGTGTGTATTAGCATAATGAAATGCGCAATAGACATGCTGCATGTGCAGAGATGTGCATTGGGGTTTGGCACACAGATAAACCGAAACCGTAAGCTAAATGAGTCTGAACTGTGCAATGAGTGCACGCTTATCCTGTATTTGTCCCAGCTGTTATCACAGTGGATAAGGCTAATATTGGGAACTGCCCATACTCAGAAAAAGAGAAGAAAGTGTTACATAACTCATGCACAAACTCTTCATTATCTTTATTTAACTCAGTTATTCAGGTTGGCTAGACAAAATCAGCATTCTTTTATTGTGCAAAAGTATTGTGCAAACAGCCTTAGAATCAATTTTAACCACGTTTACATTTGCAAAAACAGTTATGAACTAAACAATATTCATATAGTAGTTGAACAGAAATGAATATTCAATAGCTCTATGTGACATAGTGTGATTTACCAGAGAAAATCATTTCAAGGTTGTAAAAACAAAGAAAAAGCATTTACAGAAAATAATTTACAAGTTTTTAGGGTAAACTTTATCCCATGTTGTTTATTGTCAGCCTGTTTACTAAAAAACAAACAAACAAACAAACAAAATAAGTCCATTTAAAGGTCAGGATATAGTTATCGTTAACCAAATATAAAACTGAAACTATTAAAACATTTCTGTTAATTAAAATAAAGCTATTTTAACTAAAATATAATTATTAGTTGAAAACTTATAAAAAATCTAAATTAAACCTGAACAGCAATATTTAAAATAAATAAATAAAACAACATGACATAATATTAAACGAACATGAAAATGGAAAATATGAAAAGAAAGTTCAACAACAACAGCTGTATATTTATTTTATTTTAATATTGTTTTGTTATTAGTGTAATTATTATTTTTCATCATCTTTTTGTTTATTCAACAGGTTATTATACAACTAAGGCAGGTTGTTCTGGGGTGGTCGGGGAGGGATTGAAAATGAAAAATACAAAAAAAAAATATAAAAAAATATAATCTCTGTTAAAAATAATGGCATTTGTATTTTAAATAAATAAATAAATAATTTTAAAAAAGAAAGAAAGAAAGTTCAACAACAATTAACACTGGGTCCGATTACATTTCTTCATGCCTGTAAACAAGCTGACAGGCTCTTTCAGAAAACCCCTCACGGTCGGGTCAAAGGTCATCCTGCAGACAGTGAGGCTTTGCTTTTTCCTTTAACTGAAGGTATTAGGAGGATCTTTCATGTGATTGAGTCCCGTGTGTGTGTGAATGCTAAAGGTGGGACGTCTACAAGTTAAGTTAAAGTCTCACACCAGAACAATTCTTCCACAGAAATGGTTCAGATAGAATCTAACACAAAAAAAATGTCAAGGAAACCAATTAACCCGTTTCTCCAAATCCTGGATCCACAAAAGAGGAATTGAGATTGAAAAGAAGAGAAAATGATTTAGATTGTATCTATTTGTGTGATTGTATGTGTTTGTGTTTGTGTGTGTGTGTCAGGTTTTGCCTTCATTTTGATGGCCAAATTTCATAAGGATAGTTAAAACCTGGAAAACGGGTTTTAAACACACTATATGATGTTCGAATCATCTAATGCAAGCTAAAACAGTATTTTAATCCTATTTCTGTTTGAATATCTTTTAACAGAATGTCATTTATTCCTGTGATCAAAGCTGAAAGATGATTTGCTGCTCTTATTAGCAAAAAAAAAAAATAGAAAGTTTTAAAAATGAAAATAAATAAATAAATAAATAAAATGTGTTCATGTATTTCGAGGCATTTCTTATAAATTCACATCAGAGCTGTCATGAATTTTTGAAAGCAGTGTTTGGCCAAATGCAGTGAAGAAACACACCGAACACTACTGCCAGATGATCTTAAAAGGGTTTTATTGTCATGTGGTTTAATCAAGATGGAAGGAGGTTCAAAGGTCAAGTAAGATGGTGTAAAAACAATTTCAAGCAAACAATAATCAACAATTAAATACTTGAATGGAAAGTTAGCTACTGTAGTTGCCAAAACATTTTTTTTGCATTTTTTAATTTAGTTTTGATGTACTAAAATAACTAAAACTGAAAAAATACATACATACATACATATATATATATATATATATATATATATATATATATATATATATATATATATATATATATATATATATATATATATATATATATTACAATAATGATGAAAACATAACATAACTACAATTTAAATTGAAAATATGAAAATGAGAACTAATTGAAAATATGACTACAAACTCTATTAGTATCTCAATTATATTAAATAACACTAGTACCAGTTTTGACTGTAACCACTGACTCATAGTTCTACTGCAGTTTTATGATGGATGCTGTAAAATATGTCCAAACTCTTATCTGGCATCTCAGATAATGTTTCTCACAACCATAAACAAAACGATAATGCCTGAATCATGAATGTGATTTCACGGCAATCCCTAAAATGATGTAACCAGAAGAAGGGCTGTTTTCCTTTCCCCACGTTTTAGACATGAATGAACTCACCTGGGTCATTGAGTTGTAATACTGCACAGTTGGTCTGCTGCTCAACAGCGTCATCTGCTGCCATATTGGCGCATAGAAAACATTGAAAATAATATGGAGATACATATACACAATATACGTAGAACAAAACCCTTACATCTTATTTTTATTATTTGTAATATAAACGAGAAATAATATCCTCGAACTCATACAAACATTAGATTAAAAATAAAAAAAACAATTAGTTTATCAGGTGGCAAGCAGAAAGAACTCAAAGACTGCAACTGCGCATGCGCGCGTGTCAGACGGGACGTAAACAAGCTACAGGAAGTGCAGCTGTTACATTGATCATAGCAGGTTTGTGGACGGATTATTTTTCTTAATATATTTATAATTATTCTATAATATTTCATCAGCATGGTGGCTTAATTTATCGTTTATACATCTTATTAATCTTTTAATCATTTTAAATGTCGACTTTATCCATTAAATCTGAGGTTCGTTAGCAGACATGCTAAGCTATGAATCTCCCTTTTTGTACTTTTGAATATTTAGTTATAATCGTAGTTGTTATCATACGTGTCCATGCATCTTTTAAGTGCGTTTCATTCATTGTTTTTTTTAATAATCTGTCATATGGTCTGACTTGTGTTCAATTCAACGAAACAGCTGCTGTCAGGAAAGATTTATTCTGTTCTTTTGTGGAGAAATCTTTTCTTCATAACCTGTCGAAATGCCTTTAAATCACTATGGTTGTGTTGGCTAAAGCCAAAGCCGTGTACCTCTGGTTTGAATGTAAGGCGATTTCTTACGGTGTTTTTTGGGGGGATTTATTAAAGGCAGGGCCTGCAGATCATAAAATTAGTTCTCTCTCTCTCTCTCTCTCTCTCTCTCTCTCTCTCTCTCTCTCTCTCTCTCTCACACACACACACACACTTATATATACACACTAATTTTTACACACATACCTTTTTTAATCATCTTAATTTTTGTACTCATTTGTCGTCACTCAGCAGAATTGTTTAAACGAACTAAAAAAAACTACCTTACACCTTATAATAAAAGTGTCTACTACCAACATGTGAATATTATTAATATAAATGTATGTTATCGTGATTTAGAGACTTTTGTGATTGATTTGAACTCTTTTAAAGTCAATGAACTCGAAAGTGACCCTATTATATCTAAATACACATTTTAGGTCTAATTGATTATTCATTTGAGAATTCACAAATGCATATTTTTCTAAAACTTTGGCCCTCGTATTTTTTTTAATGATATGTAATAACTTGTTCTGCTTTTGATATGATTGCACTTTTTCAACCCCCTTGTTTGGTTTTGATGATATCTAATCTTGCACGTAATGCTTGACCTTTTATTGGTTATGGGTACAAATGGGCTGTTTTAACAAAATATGGTTGTACAGTTAATTATTTTGACTTAATTAAATAAGATAATAATTATATGACAAAGATTGTTGCTCAAAAGTGCTACTATTTGGTCTTATACCTTTAGGGTTCACACAATGTGAGACTGTGAGAGTTTATTTAAAGGGATAGTTCACCCAAAAATGATACATTTGTCATCATTTACTCACCCTCATGTCGTTCCAAACCTTCACGAGTTTCTGTTGAACACAAATGAAGATATTTTAAAGAATGTTTGTAATCAAACAATTGACAGTATAGCCATTGACTTCCATAGTTGGGAAAATACTATGCAAGTCAATGGATGCCATTAACTTTCTGGTGATCAACATTCTTCAAAATATCTTCTTTTTAACAGAAGAAAGAATCTCATACAGGTTTGAAACAACATGAGGGTGAGTAAATGATGACAGAATTGTCATTGCTTTCTCTGATTTCAGTTTTATTTTTATTTTTTGGTGTTGTTGGGTCTTTAATCATAACTGTAATAATTCTATAAATGATCAAGGAATTTATTGATGTTGTATATGCAGGCTTTTGTGGTTTGAAGTCTGTACTTCTTGACCAAGAAACCCTTTTTTATTTTAGTGACTGACTTCACGGGTCCTTTTATATAGCAATAAAGATGCAAAAATCATTACGGTCACTAGAGGGCAGTGTTTTCAGTGTTAAAAAGTTACATTGGCAAAGTCAGTGAGTCATACAATTTACAAAACGGGTTTTGAGAGACATCCTGATCATTTATTTGAAGGTTATCTGTTCATCTGATTTAGGAAAAGTGACGTTTACAAAACAGACAGCTGCCATGAGGGGTTCATGTGCTCAAAATGTGTTTCAACAAACACAATGTAGATGTTCTTACATTTCAGATTCACCATTTTGCATCAGAAAGAGTGTCATTAACATGGCGATTGTATTTAAAGTATGAGAAACAACTTGTCTATTTATTCCTGGTCAGGTGACATGGAGAGGTGATGCGTCAGCAGCCAATCCCAGGGCATCGTGCTGCAAGGAGCCAATAGCAGGGCAGCGCAGAGATGACTGAGTGTTTCCTGCCACCCAGTAGCAGTCCTGTGGAGCAGAGGAGGGCGGAGCATCCCGGGAGCGTGGCGCGCACCCCGAGCTCTGAAGAGATCAGCCCTACGAAGTTCCCGGGTCTGTACAGTAGGGGCGACCCCTCGCCCCCTCACGACGGACACCACCATGAGCCGCCCGACGTGGTGTCCGATGACGAGAAGGAGCACAACAAGAAGAAGAACAAGTTTAAGAAGAAGGAGAAACGCAGTAAGATAAACACACACACTCATATTTACACTCAACAATGCCTTGTTGTTGCATAAAAAGTAAGGGCATAGAGGAAGCACAGGCACATTTTTCATGCAAAATGTTTTTCGAAATGTTATTTATTTTGAATCTTGCATCATTTGAGGGTTTTTTAATATTTTATAATTTAGTGCAATCATATTCAGACATTTTAAGTATCTATATGCCTTTTGGAGCCACTGTAGATGTTTCATCTAGGGCTGTTAAAACAATTAATCGCGATTAATCGCATCCAAAATAAAAGTTTGTGTTTACATAATATATGTGGGGGGACTGTGTATAATTATTTTGTATATATAAATAGACACACATGCATGTATATTTAAGAAAAAAATATTATTTATATAAAAAATATTTATATTTATATATAATATAAATTATATATAAATATATATACAGAATATACATGAAAATATTTCTTAAATATATACAAGCATGTGTGTGTATTTATATATATATATATATAATAATTATACACAGTGCACCCACATATATTATGTAAACACAAACTTTTATTTTGGATGCGATTAATCACGATTAATCGTTTTGACAGCCCTAGTTTCATCGTTTTCATTGTGTCACATTCATTTCTTGTCTTTCATTTATGATTTTAAATTCCTGAAGCAAACATGCTTTTTAGATACTTCTATCTATAATTCTGCTAGATACTGATTTCTATGAATCAGTTCAAAGTAAATCAAATCAATATTACGGTTCAGTTATTCATTTGCGTCATCACAATTCACACATTTTACTGTTAATGTTAATTAGCACAAATCACACTCGCTGTGCTAATTTTGAAAACGTCAGTATGTGCATATTAAATAATCATTTAAATGAAAATGCCGGAATAGATCTTGCTTGTGTTTAAATGGTTGTGGGAAACATGCCTGGATTATTTTAGCAATAATTTTTGGTTAAATTCTGTTTGACCTGAGCTACCGTTCAAAAGTAAGATTTTTTTTTCAGCAAGGATGCATTAAAGGAGTAGTTCACTTTAAAAAAAAAAACTTTTGCTGATAATTTACTCACCCCCATGTCATCCAAGATGTTCACGTCTTTCTTTCTTCAGTCGAAAAGAAATTAATGTTTTTGATGAAAACATTCCAGGGTTTTTCTCCATATAATGGACTTCAATGGGGTCCAAACGGTTCAAGGTTGAAATGAAAGTTTCAGTGCAAACTGCGAACTGTTGAAAGGGCTTTAAACGATTCCAGACGATGAATAAGGGTCTTATCAAGCAAAACGATCGCTCATTTATTAAATAATTAACAAAGTTTTAGTTTTATAAGCTCAAATGCTCGCCTTGCTTTGTTCTGTGTTGCACGTTCGTGACTCTCCTGTTCAAACTCGTTCATCAAAATGAACAAATCTTTTTTCTAGTCATTTGGTTCATTCAACGAACGAAGTGAACAAATTGACTCAAAAATAGATTCGTTCATTTTGATGATCGAGTTCGAATAGGAGAGTCACGAACGTGGTCCTAAACTGTCTTTTGGACCTTGAACCGTTTGGTTCCCATTGAAGTCCATTATATTATGGAGAAAAATCCTGGAATGTTTTCATCAAAAACCTTAATTTCTTTTCGACTGAAGAAAGAACGACATGCATATCGTGGATGACATGGGGGTGAGTAAATTATCAGCAAGGTTTTTTTTTTAAAAAGTGAACTACTCCATTAAATTGATAAAATGAAAAAAATAGAAAAGACAGTTATGATGTTTTCTATTTTAAATAAACACTTTTTTTGATTTATCAAAAAAATCACAATTTCCACAAAAATATTAAGCAGCACAAATACTTTTATTATTAATAATTAAAATAAATGTTTCTTGAGCAGCAAATCATTATATTAAAGTGATTTCTTTCTCATTGAAAACTGAAGTAATGATGCTGAAAAAAATTCTGTTTTGATCACAGGAATAAGTTACATTTTAAATAGGGCTGTGCAAAAATAATTGCGATTAATCGCATCCAAAATAAAAGTCTGTGTTTACATAATATATTTGTGTGTGCTGTATATAATTATTTTGTATATATAAATGCACACACATGCATGTAAATATTTAAGAAAATGTGCCTTCATATATAAAATATTTATATAATATAGATTATGTATTTATATATATATATATACACAGAATTTAAGTGCAAATAATTCTTAAATATATACATGCCTGCATAGGTTTTTATATATACAAAATAATTATATACAACACACACAAATATATCATGTAAACACAGACTTTTATTTTGGAAACGATTAATCGCAATTAATTTTTGCACAGCCCTAATTTTAAAATATATTAAAATAGAAAAAAACAACATTTTAAATTGTAATAATATTTCACAAAATGACTGTTTTTTTACCAAAAAAAAAAAAATCTAATTGGCGCTTTAGTGAGCAGAAGAGGCTTCTTTCAAAAACCATAAAAAAAATCTCACCAACCCCAAACTTTTGACTGGAACTGTCTGTATGTATCAAAAGGTTGGAAAATATTGAGATGCATATTATAAATATATATTGAGATCTAGTTCATAGTATGGACTTCTGCCCTTGATGTGCAAATGCTCCAGTTTCTGTGTCGCTTCAGAGTGAATTCATTATTTTCCTGCCACTATATTTAGCAGCCTATTGCACACAAGCAGGAAGTGATGGATCTTTAAGGACACACCCTGTAGGTGTGTTAGAGTGGCTTTGAAGGGGCGTCAGTGTTAGTGAGCAGCCGAACACCGTTCTGCTCGGGGTGAAGTCGGTGTCAGGACGAAGAAATGGATCACTAAAAAAAGAGCTGGCACAGGGGGATATTGCTAAATTGTAAGCTGACCTCTTTAGAGCAGTGCCTTTCTCTCGGTCTCATTTCGTTCTGCTCGTTTCACTCTCGCCCAACCTTGAGAGAGACAGACGGTGGGACAGTAAATTTTGCACAGCAGTTAATAGGACATTTGTTTTTGTTCAGCATCAGGTCTTGGAAGAAAGATGTGATCTCTTCTCATTTAGTTTTTTAATCTCCTCTCCTTGTAGCTGAGGGATACGCCGCTTTCCAGGAGGACAGCTCTGCCGATGAGGCCGAGAGCCCGTCCAAGATGAAGCGCTCCAAGGGCATCCACGTCTTCAAGAAGCCCAGTTTCTCCAAGAAGAAAGAAAAGGATTTCAAAGTGAAGGAGAAGGGACCTAAAGAGGAGAAGGCCAAGGACAAGAAGTCCAAAGACCTGACCGCAGCGGACGTGGTGAAACAGTGGAAAGAGAAGAAAAAGAAGAAGAAGCCGAGCGCAGAGCCTGAACCGGTGATCACGGAGACGACGACCACGACGTTGCGGCCGATCTTCGGAGCGCCTTTAGTGGAAGCGGTGAGGAGAACGGCGCTGTACGACGGGATACAGCTCCCGGCCGTCTTCAGGGAGTGTGTGGACTACATCGAGAGCTACGGCATGAAATGTGAAGGCATCTATCGTGTCTCTGGTACGGCCCTTTTCTACTTTCTGTGAAGTGAAATTTTAGAAGTTTGTTTATGTTTATTCAAAGGACTATTCCAGGGTTTCCGTGGGGTCTTAAAAAGTCTAAAATTTCAAAATCACAATTTAAGGCCTTAAAAAGTCTTAAATTTGCTGAAGTATTGTGTTCTAGGTCTTAAATCTTTTTAAATGGGTCTTAATTTTCCTATGTCCATGTAAATCTCATTGAAATGCTCCCGCAGCGCTTTGGAATTTTTTTTTTTTTATATTACGTAGTTGTAGTTCTTAATTCGCTGTATTATGACTACAAAATAGACCAACGTGCAACAGCCAATCAGTTTTGAGGTTTGGCAGGTATCTCTGATACCACAGACAGACATAAAATGGATTTTATTCAGCTATGGGGACGTGGAAGTTTAGCGATACTTGGCTTGAAATATCTGAATTTAGGATCCGATTTTGCTGATTTGGATTTTGCTTTTTAGAGACTCATTTCCTTTGTATGTTTTTTTCTTTTTTATCGTGATATAGGTCTTAAATTTCGTTCATAATGGTCTTAAAAATGTCTTAAAAAGTCTTAAATTTGACTTTGTGAAACCTGCAGAAACCCTGTATTCTGGGTTGTTTTCAACTTTAGAGGGATACTCCACTTTTTTTGGAAATAGGCTCATTTTACCACTCCCCCAAAGTCAAACAGTTGGGTTTTACCGTTTTCGAATTTATTCAGCCAATTTTTTTTTTATATTTAGAAGAATATCAGTAACCAGACAGTTTCTGGTCTTGTTGACTTCCATAGTATTTTTTTTCCTACTATGGAAGTCAATGAGACCAGAAACTGTCTGGTTACTGATATTGTTCTAAATATCAAAAAATTGTCTGAATACATTCAAAAACGGTAAAACTCAACTGTTTAACTCTGGGGGAGTGGTAAAATGAGCCTATTTCCAAAAAAAGTGGAGTATCCCTTTAAAGGGTTAATTCACCCCAAAATTTCAATTATCCCATATTCTTTCAGCCAAACACAGTTGGTCTTATGTTAAAGAAATATATCTTTCAAGCATTTTAATGGGAGTGAATGGCACAACAGAAGCCCGAAAAAAGCGCCTCCATCCATTATAAAAGTAATCCATCATACGTCGGATTTGGATCAGAGATCCAGAACTAGACTTGAGTACGGCCATCACTAGAAGCCAGTGATTTATAGTTTGTGAAGTTATAAATGTGGATATTTTTCTTTTAAAAAACGCGTCGCTTTACTTCAGAAATCCTTTATTAACCGAATGGATTACTTATATGTTGGATGGAGGCGCTTTTTGGGCTTTCTTTCATACTTTCGCTCTAGTTATAAAGCTGGGAAGATCCAGGACATTTTTTTGTAATAAATCTGATTGTGTTTGGCTGAAAGATGAGTCATAAACACCTAGGATGGCTTGAGGGTGAGTATATGGGTTCATTTTTGGATGAACTAACCCTTGAAATCAGTTATTGCAGACAATATTTTTTGTTATTGTACTTGTACAAACATTTAAAGGAGTAGTTCACTTTAAAAAAATGAAACGAATCTTTTTTTGAGTCGTTTGGTTCATTCAATGAACCAAATGACTCGGAAAAAGATTTGTTCATTTTGATGAACGAGGTGAGTCACAAATGCTCATCACAGAACAGAGCAAGGCGAGCGTTTGAACGTATAAAACTTAAACTTTGTTATTTATTTATTAAATGAGTGATCGTTTCGCTTGATAAGACCCTTATTCATCGTCTCGAATCGTTTAAAGCCCTTTGAACAGTTTGCAGTTTGCACTGAAACTCTCAGTTAGAACTTGAACCGTTTGGTTCCCATTGAAGTCCATTATATGGAGAAAAATCCTGGAATGTTTTCATCAAAAACCTTAATTTATTTTCGACTGATGAAATAGAGACGTGGACATCTTGGATGACATGGGGGTGAGTAAATTATCAGCAAAAGTTTTTTAAAAGTGAACTACTCCTTTAATCGTATCTCCCTCATAAGTGGGCTTGGATCTCTTTGGTCCTCTTGTGATAAAAGAGTATTATTCCACTTTCCATTTATGATGTTTAATGCAAAGCTAGACCGCTGAAACTAAGCGAATGTTTGAATGTACAGTGACTCCATGTGCCTCAGCGGCTTTTCTTTTATCCGACATAAAAAGTCAAAATCAGATGCGCCTTGCAGCTTTTGAATCTCGTGTGTGTTGTTTCTATAGGTATGAAGTCTAAGGTTGACGAGCTGAAAGCGGCGTACGACCGTGAGGAGTGTCCATGTCTGGAGGAGTATGATCCACACACCGTGGCCAGCCTGTTGAAGCAGTACCTGCGAGAGCTGCCCGATAACCTGCTGGGTAAAGAACTGGTCCTGCGCTTCGACGAGGCCTGCGGGCGGCCCAGCGAGGCGGAGAAACTGCAGGAGTTTCAGAGGCTCCTGGGGGAAGTGCCCTCGGGGAGCAGACTCCTCCTGGCCTGGCTCATCACTCACATGGACCACGTCATCGCCCGCGAAATCGACACCAAGATGAACATCCAGAACATCTCTATTGTGCTCAATCCCACTGTACAGGTGAGCTGAGAATATACAGGGGATGTCTTGATTATCAGTTCTAGATGTGTTAAGCATAGTGGCATGTCCAACTGACAATATATCAAAAATTGTTATATATATATATATATATATATAAATTAACATACATAAATTAGGTCTATAGAAGAACATTTGTTATCAGTTCGTTAAACATCTGATAAATGTCATGAACAGTTTTGGACCTTCTTCCATTTGCGATATTTTGTAAATATTATATACAATTTATGATGAATTATTAATAAATTACATATATATATATATACTACCGGTCAAAAGTTTTAGATCAGTAAGATTTTTTTATGTTTTTAAATGAAGTCTCATCTGCTCACCAAGGCTGCTTTTTTGATGAAAAAAAGGACAAACAGTAATATTGTGTAATATTATGACAATTTAAAATGACTGTTTTCTATTTTAATATATTTTAAAATGGAATTTGAAAGCTGAATTTTCAACATAATTCCTGTTGCTGATTACACATCAGTTTTCAGTGTCACATGATCCTTTAGAAATCATTCTAATATGCTGATTTTATGCTCAAAAAACATAAATTATTATTTTCAATGTTGAAAACAGTCGTGTCTATGATGAATATAAAGTTCAAAAGAACAGCATTTATTTAAAATATAATCTTTTCTAATATTATAAATGTCTTTACTGTAACTTTTGATCAATTTAACTCATTCTTGATGAATAAAAGTATTTTCTAATTTCTTTCCCCAAAAAATAAAAAAATATATTCTTACTGACCCCAAACTTTTGAATGGTAGTGATTAATGTTACAAAAGCTTTCCATTTCAGATCAATTCTGTTCTTTTAAACTTTCTATTAATCAAAGAATCCTGAAATAAAAATGTAAAAAACAACATGGATAATAATCATAAATGTTTCTTGAGCATCATATTATAATCATTTCTGTAGGATCATGTGACACTGGAGACTGGAGTAATGATGCTGTAAATTCAGCTTCGATCACAGGAATAAATTACACTTCACTATATATTCACATAGAAAACTGCTGTTTTAAATTGTAATAATATTTCACAATATTGCTGTTTTTTTTTGTATTTTTTATCAAATAATTGCAGCCTTGGTGAGCAGTAGAGAATTCTTTTAAAAACATAAAAAATCTTACCGATCTAAAACTTTTGACCGATAGTATATATGTGTGTATATATATATATATATATATATATATATCAGAGTTTCCGCTAGAAAAAAATGGTGCCGGTCAAAGTGACCGGCAGAGGTTTAGTTTAACGGACATTTTGATGATAAGCCGGTCAAATACCGTCTCTTAATTAGTCAAGTTGAGGAAAACTGGAGGCAGGCTATAACTTAAAAAATGACATAATCAGGCCGTATAGAATGCAACATGTTTATTAGCATAACTTTCAAATAGAAAAGATGAAAACATGAACGTCCGTACAATATCTGAATAGTAGCCTATTTTTTACTCAAGCGAACTTAATTATATACTGTAGTAGCGTCTCATGGTAACATTTAAATTGGCCACCATGAAATGACTCCTTGTCAGATTAATTGGAACAAACAAATGACTAGGCCTATAACACTGTCTTGCGTAATTTTAGGCTTTTTACGATGTTTTGCAGTGCTGAAATGTACAGCTGCCGACTTAAAATCAAAACTTCGCAGTGTCTCTCCACAACTTGCAATGCGCATATGCCGCGTAACCTTGTTCTCGACTTCGCTGCTTTCATCTTGATCCGATTCTGCAGTGAGAACCCTCAACTTTAGTCACGTCCCTGCCTGACTAAAGTTGCTTGCATTGTATTCAGCATCCCCAAGCGAGTCTGCGAGCGCAGAGAGGGTTTTCTCCGCTGCTGCCTTGCATTCAAGAAACCACCGCATGTGTCTGAAGCCAGACATTGTCCAAACTCGTGTTCTTGAAGGTGAACTCAAGAGAACTGTAGGCTATATAAGGAAAGCAATTCTTTTTTTTTTCTTTTTTTTAAGTTTGAGACAATTTAAATTGTCATCCACGTGCTCTCTGCGCAAAAAAAATCAGTTAGATATGGCGTCTGGTGGCCTTAATAGTTAATTTAGCCTACCATTACCAAAATGTATTTAATTTAACACGTTGATGTTGATGTGATTTTTATTTATATAATAAATAAAAATTCTTTATTTAAAAATTTGCCCATTGATTCGTTTAATTTTACAGTTTTTTTGTGTCTACAGATGATATAAGCCAATTTAAATTTTAATATTGCGCGCTGCGCAAAAATCATAGGCTTATCAAAATCTGGCCTAACAATTAATTAGCCTACTTTTAAACATTTATGTAGGCCTATGTATATATTTTTTATAATTTTGTTCATATTTTTATTTTAGTTATATTATTAGGCCCATTTATTCGTTTAATTTTACAGCAGTTTGTATGTACAACGGTTATAAGCCCATTTACATTTTTATCGTGTGCGATGGGCAAAAGTTCAGTTATCAAAATGCTGGCCTATAATTTACTTTTAAAACTTTTATGTATATTTTTGTTTATATAATTTTATTCATATTATTAGGCCCATTTATTCGTTTAATTTTACAGGACTTTTTGTGTATGCTTCCTGTTCTTGCTAGTCCTTATTTGTAATTTGAAATGAAACATTTCTGTTTGGAAAATGTTGTTGTTGGTCTTTAGTTCTTTGTAAGGTAAGGCTGTGGTCTAACCTAAAAGTGAAATAAAAATACATGCAGATTTCTTTCGTTTTTTGGAGCGAGCGGGGGCGATTTTAGTGGAGCGCGAAGCAAACTGCGTTGAGCGCTGAACTGGGAGCCTTTATGAACATTCTGTGAAGCAGCGCCGGGAACAGTGATTTGATTATTGATTATTATAGGTATTATAGATTATTATAGATTATTATTAGGTTGAACTGTCCGTGTGACAGAGCGGCATAAAATGGACACGAGCGCGAGTAATAACGTGGAGCGTTATTAACCAATTGATCCAAATATAAGGCGCTCCGGGCCATATGTGCCGTCTTTAACAACATTCAAACGGTAGAGCCTGTTCCTTTATAACATAGCCAAATGTCGGTGTATTTTTGCTTAATAGATTTTAGGCTTATTCTCTTGTTCAGATTGTGGCAGGGGGCGGGATTATTAGGCAATTTTAATCGGACAATTTGACCGGAGAGATTTTATTTTGTCGGACATTTAATTTTTTTCCCGGCCAATGTCCGGTAATTACCGGACAACGGAAACCCTGATATATATATATATATATATATATATATATATATATATATACATATATATAAAGTTACAAATATTTCACTAATTTATATATAATGTGTTAAACATTTACAAAATATTGGATGAAGGCCTATGGATGAACATCCTAATTTTATCCTAATTTGATTTGATTGATTAGCAAGACTTACTATTGTTCTTATTTTAAATTCAACATTTCAAGTTTCTCTCTCATCTTTCCTCTCAGATTAAATATCATAAATAATACAGACTCTTTTTCCATATGTAATATTTTATAAATTTTTAATACATTATGTACAGGTGTGGCAAAAAGCTACTTTTGTACCCTGTATGGATATATACTGTACACAGTAAAGATTCTCTGATGGCAAGTTTAGTATAGTAAAATCATGATATACAGAGAGATTTTGAAGCGTTTCTGCTCTCAAACTGAAGGTTGTCCTACTTTACAGTCCCACAGGAGTGTGTAGGATGGAGGTACTACTAATGAGGTCTTTGTTTGGGGTCAGTTTTATTTGAGAACAGTGACTGCAAATTATGTGGAGAAGAGGGGGGTGGAACTTTATTGGGCAATAACACCATAAAGTTAACTACCGTAAACCTTTTTTAAGGTTTACCATGAATGCATATTCCTGTATGACACAACACTCTCTGGTTTCTAGATCGGGAACCGCGTGCTGTACGTGTTTTTCACGCACGTCCGTGAGCTGTTCGGTGATGTGCCTCTGAAGCCGGTCGTCCATCCTCTGCGCTGGTCCAATATGGCCACCATGCCGACCCTACCTGAGACCCAGAAGAGCATTAAAGAGGAGATCCGCAGACAGGTGATTCACAGGACTGAAACACACAGGACGTTATATTCGTGACTGATTTATATAAAATATATATATATTCTCATCAAAAGTCCTAAAAAAAATCCTAAAGTTGTTCCAATCCATAAGAATTTCTTCCTTCTGCTAAACACAGAAGATGATATTTTGAAGAATGTGGGTAACCAAGTTGGTGACCAACTTGTTTGCATAGTATTTATTTTTTTAATGTAAGTATATAGTATGTATTTTTTAAAATTTACGTATTTTTTATTATGTATGTTTTTTTAGTAGTATGTAAATACATAGTATGTATTTTTTTTATTTCACCCCAAAAAAGAGAGATAGAAAGAAAAGAAAGAAAGAAATTGTTTTGCATGAAGGTAAAATAATGCACCTTTTCAGAAAATGCAATTTTGCACTTTCATTCCGAATCTTACATATCTGAAATACATCTATATATATATATATATATATATATATATATATAAAAACACAGTAGTATTTGTTGTATTGCTTTTAATTTATGCATAAGGACATTTATCACTAAAAGCAAGCAATGCACTTAAAATCATTCAAAAATAGATTCACATTGTATATCTTCTACCTGGAAGAGGAACCTGTATCATGGAAGAAGTTTTGTTTTATGCTTTACATAAAATGAATAGTTTGAATGTGTCAAAGGCAAATGTGTCCTTTGTGTTCAGGGAAATGCATGTGATATTCAAAACAGGAGATGAATCCAAACTGTGTGAGAGTGGAGAGACTGGAAACAAAAACAGTTGGAACGGCGTAAACAGCCCTGATGTGACGCTTCAGTGTGTGAATCTAAAACTACATTTTATCGCTCAGTGGTTGCTCTTTCATATCTCTGGAAACTTAATGTTTTTTTTAAGTTATGTTTGTTAAAAGTATCAACTTTGTCAAAAATTCTGTAGGAGAAATAAGAATAGACACAAATGAGTTGATCGTTTTCATACAGTCAGAGTTTGAGAATTCTCTAGAGTTAGAGAATTTGATGAGAAATGTCTGAGTTCATATTGAGATTTGCCAAACACAATTCGAGACATTGTTGGGATCTCTTCTGAAACTCTGATTACTGATGTGTTTTTCTCTGGAGGAAAGAGAAACAGGAATTGGCTGTAGGACAAGTGAGATTTTAAAGAGATCTAATTTGTAGTGATTACCTACAGCAGAAACAGTGACGTTTAATTGACTGCTTTCCGATGGCGCGTATTTAATGTTTACTTAACCTGTTATTGATGTCTTATTTAATGTGTGTTTGAACAAATCTGTTTTTATTACAGCCACTGCAGGGCTCGATAGTGCCAGCATTGCACTTGCATTTGCGACTAAAAATAGATGTGTGTGAACTGTAAAATGCATTTAGGTGCACGTGTGCGAATAAAGGAGTTTTTTTTTTTAAATTTTTTACAAAGACTCTGCTCTGTACTACGGAAGCGTATTGCACTCACTTGAAGAAAAAAAATCTACTCTGTTTTTCTGAATTAACAAGTTATTTATCTCAGAATTACGAGATAATTTTTCATGAGAAAAAAGTTTTTGCTCTGTTTTTCTGAATTAACGAGTTAATTTTTCATGAGAAAAAAAATTTTGCTCTGTTTTTCTGAATTAATGAGTTAATTTTTCATGAGAAAAAAGTTTTTGCTCTGTTTTTCTGAATTATTGAGTTAATTTTTCATGAGAAAAAAGTTTTTGCTCGGTTTTTCTGAATTAATGAGTTAATTTTTCATGAGAAAAAAGTTTTTGCTCTGTTTTTCTGAATTAACGAGTTAATTTTTCATAA
Organism: Cyprinella venusta; assembly: GCA_038021265.1. Taxonomy (NCBI): domain Eukaryota; kingdom Metazoa; phylum Chordata; class Actinopteri; order Cypriniformes; family Leuciscidae; genus Cyprinella; species Cyprinella venusta. The sequence goes on along the minus strand of CM075870.1, from coordinate 33,932,909 downwards.
GGAAAAAAGTTTTTGCTCTTTTTTTCTGAATTAATGAGTTAATTTTTCATGAGAAAAAAGTTTTTGCTCGGTTTTTCTGAATTAATGAGTTAATTTTTCATGAGAAAAAAGTTTTTTCTCTTTTTCTGAATTAACGAGTTAATTCAAAAAAACAGAGCAAAAAAAAATTTCCATGAAAAATTAACTCGTTAATTCAGAAAAAAAGAGCAAAAAAAATTTTTCTCATGAAAAATTAACTCGTTAATTCAGAAAAACAGAGCAAAACTTTTTTTCTCATGAAAAATTTACTTGTTAATTCAGAAAAACGGAGCAAACATTTTTTTTCCCTCATGAAAAATTAACTCGTTAATTCAGAAAAACAGCAATTTTTTCTCATGAAAAATTAACTCGTTAATTCAGAAAAACAGAGCAAACATTTTTTTTCCTCATGAAAAATTAAGTCGTTAATTCAGAAAAACAGAGCAAAAAAAATTTTTCTCATGAAAAATTAACTCGTTAATTCAGAAAAATAGAGCAAAAAAAAAAAAACAATTCCATGAAAAATTAACTCGTTAATTCAGAAAAACAGAGCAAAAACTTTTTTTCTCATGAAAAATTAACTCATTAATTCAGAAAAACAGAGCAAAGTTTTTTTCTTCAAGTGAATGCAATACGCCTCCGTACTGTGCTGACCCAATGTTGTCTGTTGAAAAAAAAAAAATAATGATCACGTGATCCACACAAATGCGCCTTAAATAAATGGGTTTCATGGCGCAGTGCATCATATCGTGTCCCTGTGCTAAAAACGCGTGGAAACGCTGTCTCCTTTCCACAAGCACTTGCCTGTTTAAAATCTAAATTGTGCAATTTAAATGTTTGTGATAATTGATTATAAAATAAATTGTGTTTTGGGTTTCTGCTAAAGGAAAACTTTAATTTCGGTTTCAACTAAAATGTTGAGTGCATCACTAGTGATTTTGTGTTTGTTCTTACGGGTCTTTGCATCTGTCCACGTGTCTGTCTGCAGGAGTTCCTCTTGAACCGTCTGCACCGAGATCTGCAGGCCGGTGTGAAGGATCTGTCCAAGGAGGAGAGACTCTGGGAGGTGCAGCGGATCGTCACCGCGCTGAAACGCAAACTCCGCGAAGCCAAGAGACAGGCAAGAGCTCGGCACTCTGACCCCTGCTTTACTGCATATCAGAATCTCACAATGAGTTTGTCTGAGCAAGAGAAGCATCAAATAGTAGATTTGCATCCTTATAGAAAGAATATTTTTGATGTTTTCGGTAAAATGAGAGTTTGAAAAGTTTTAAACCCAAATAGAGATAGCAAGAGAAATCAAGGAAACATTACTATATGGAAGAACTGACTTTTATTTTAACTTTTAAATTTGATCTCTTTACAATTTATTGGTAGAAATGGATTGAGTACTGTAATGTAAACGATGTATAGCCCTTGTTCTGTTTTTTTGTTTTCTGCTATATTTCTTTGATACGTTTAATTGAAAAATCAGTAATAAAAATAATGTTTAAAAGAAAAGAAAAAGAGAAAGATTGAGAGTACTGCACTATACTACACTACCATTAAAAAATTTGGAAAAAATTTTAAAAAATTAAATTAAAAAAAAAAAATTAAAAAATTCAGTAGAGGTTTTTATTATAATTGTTTAAAGAAAGTAAATGAATGCTTTTATTCAGCAAAGATGCATTAAATTGATCAAACGTGACACTAAAGACATTTATAATGTTACCAAAGGTTTCTATTTCATTTAAATGCTGTTCTTTTGAACTTTCTATTCATCAAAGATTTTGGTTTCCACAAAAATATGAAGCAGCACAACCGTTTTCAACATTGATAATAATCAGAAATGTTTCTTGATATTCATCATCATATTAGAGTGATTTCTGAAGGATCATGTGACACTGGAGTAGGGTTGTGTATCGTTTGAATTTGAACGATTCTGATTCCTTGTTTCGATTTCGGTTCCCAACGATTCTCGATTCCGATTCTTTTAAGAGGCAGGGTCAAAAAAGTTTAGCTAACCTTGCTAACCAACGGTCTTTCTGAAGGAAATACTCCTTTCTAAAGGGAAATACTCCTTTTGTCGCCAATTTTGCCGAGATTTTGTTATTTTTAGAAAATTGAAGCCACACTTTGGACCGCCGACGTAAGCTACTCATGTTCGACTCGCGCGGTTGTGCCGTGCTTCAGGTAGACGCTTCTTCGTTGGTGTTGTTCAGCGGTTTCTTCTTATGGTCGGTGGACTGTGAATATCGAAACAAGGAAACAAAATTTTAACTTTTGAACGATTCCGGGAAAAACGAAAAGTTAGTCCCGGTTCCAATCGATACTCGATTCTCGATACCCAACCCTACACTGGAGTAATGATGCTTAAAATTCATGTTTTTTCTGTATTTTTGGATCACATAAATGTGAGTCTTGGTAAGCATAAAAGACTTTCAAAAACATTAACAAATCTTAACGACCCCAAACTTTTGAATGTTAGTGTATATGAATAAACTAAAAACTTTATTGTAGTTCCATTTATTTAAGAAACTGGCCACTAAAAACAAATATTTGCAACTATAAACTTTAATTTACACCACAATATTTATTAGGGTTGGGTATCGTTGAACGAGAATTTGAACGATTCTGATTCCGATTCCTTGTTTCGATTCCGGTTCCCAACGATTCTCGATTCCGATTCTTTTAAGAGGCCGGGTCAAAAAAGTTTAGCTAACCTTGCTAACCAACGGTCTTTCATTTTGCCGAGATTTTGTTATTTTTAGAAAAGTGAAGCCACACTTTGGACCGCCGACGTAAGCTACTCATGTTCGACTCGCGCGGTTATGCCAACACTTCCGGTAGACGCTTCTTCGTTGGTGTTGTTCAGCGGTTTCTTCTTCCGCTCGGCGGAGTGTAAATATCGAAACTAGGAATCGAAATTTTAACTTTTGAACGATTCCGGGAAAAACTAAAAGTTAGTCCCGGTTCCAATCGATACTCGATTCTCGATACCCAACCCTAATATTTATCATGCCGCACTTCCAGAAACGTCTTGATGTCTCATTTCTGTCCTTCTGAATCTGCAGGAGTGCGAGACTAAAATCGCACAGGAAATCGCCAGCCTGTCTAAAGAGGACGTGTCAAAGGAGGAGATGTCTGAGAACGAGGAGGAAGTCATTAATCTTCTCCTGGCTCAGGTGAGAGACCAGACCACCTGTTCAGACGCTACTGCTACTTTCACTGCGTTTTAGATGCTGTTTCGACACTCGCACAGCTCTCTGACAGATAAACAAATCAGCTGGTCAATGATAAGCAAGAAATAATTGCTTTGCGTATGACACAGCCGTTTGCAACATATGAACCTACAGTAAGTCTCAGAAAATGTACTGATGACTACGTGCAAGCATCATTGTCCAAAAACTACCCTACTGTTCTGCTACATATTCAAAAAAATACACTTTACAAAGAGTATTATGAGAGTATTACCTGTCTGTGTGACGTTCGATGTGTTTCTCTGGCGCCCCCTGCAGGAGAATGAGATCCTAACAGAGCAGGAGGAACTGATATCTCTGGAGCAGGTCCTGCGACGGCAAATCGCCACAGAGAAAGAAGAAATTGAACGATTGCGTGCTGAGATCGCAGATATACAAAGGTGAGAGTTCACCCACTGGGTAATCTGTTGCTAATTATTCTGCTTGTTTGCATTCATTTGATTTTATTAGCTATGGCAGATCTGAAACATGCAAGGGTCGTCATTACTCTTTATCTTCCATGTTCTGCTTGAAATGACAGCCGTCAGCAGGGCCGCAGTGAAACGGAGGAGTACTCGTCAGATAGCGAGAGCGAGAGTGAAGATGAAGAGGAACTGCAGATGATTCTGGAAGACCTGCAGAAACAGAACGAAGAACTAGAGGTGAGAAGATTCCAATTTAATTGACCATTTGCTGAGCTCTGTCCTCTTTAGTTACTGCTGCTAACTATGACATAGCTAACAACACTGGCTGAACTGGTGCTGCCAACTTTCTCAGTTGGTCGCACCCACATTTGATTTGGTCGCACCCTTTTCTTTTTTCTTTTTTTTTTTTGCTACATGCCATGGGATTAATCAAAGCATGCTGATGAATAGGTGTTTTAATGGACCAAAGCTTGAAAAGGCTTTCTGGGTCGCAGCATAAACACTTGTAATATATTAATTATCATTGCCAAATTTCAGAATGTTCATAGATTTGGGACAGTAATTTTAATCTGTAATCTCTATCTATCTATCTATCTATCTATCTATCTATCTATCTATCTATCTATCTATCTATCTATCTATCTATCTATCTATCTATCTATCTATCTATCTATCTATCTATCTATCTATCTATCTATCTATCTATCTATCTATCTATCTATCTATCTATCTATCTATATCTATCATTTCCAAATTTCTGGATTTTGGACAGTAATTTTAATTTGTAATTTTAAGCATTTTCAATTTGAATTATATACATCTATATCTCTCTATTCACATTTAAATCATAATCGACTCTATCTATCGACTCACATAATATATGTGGGTATAAATATTTAAATATTAAATATTTTTATTAAATATTTAAATATTTTTTATATGTATATATATATATATATATATATATATATATATTTATTATATATATTTTATTATATATTCTTATTTTTATAAAAAAAAATATATATATATATATATATTTAAATATATATATATTAGGGCTGTCAAAGCGATTAATCGTGATTAATCGCATCCAAAATAAAACTTTGTGTTTACATAATATATGTAGGGGCACTGTGTATAATTATTTTGTTTATATATAAAAACACACATGCATGTATATTTAAAAAAAAATATTTATATATAAAATATTTATATTTACATGTAATATACATTATATATAAATCCATATACAGAATATACATGAAAATATTTCTTATATATATATACAAGCATGTGTGTGTATTTATATATCTAAAATAATTATACACAGTGCCAAACTTTTATTTTGGATGCGATTAATCACGATTAATCGTTTTGACAGCCCTAATATATATATATATATATATATATATATATATATATAAGAAAAAAATATTTACATTATATTTTATATTTATATATATTTATATATAACATTTTTATATTATATTTTATATTTATATATAATAAATTATATAAAAATCTATATACAGTATATACATGACAATATTTCTTAAATATATCCAAGCATGTGTGTGTATTTATATATCTAAAATAATTATACACAGTGCCTCCACATTTATTATGTAAACACAAACTTTTATTTTGGATGCGATTAATCGCGATTAATCGTTTGACAGCCCTATCTCTGAGTGCATCAATGTGAGGAAGGCGGTACAAAAATGCCTCCAGCAACCTGTTACTCATATGAGCGAAAATTAACAGTTTTTCTTGTTTGAAAACCCATTTCACTTGTCACAATAGAGAAGAAAGCACTGACTATTCATCGAGTGCTATGCATCAGTCTCATGATGATATCTATGTTTTTGATTTTCTCTCCAGAATAAAAACACTCATCTGAACCAGGCCATCCATGAGGAACAGGAGGCCATATTGGAACTGCGTGTCCAGCTCCGCCTTCTTCAAAGTCACAAGCTACAGCAGGAGCTCACAGCCCCGCCCTCCGCCGAACAGGCCCCGCCCCCCCAGCCCAGCCCTGAGGAACGATCTAAAGCGGATGAACCAATCAAACGTGTCGCAGCAGTCGCCATAGAATCCACTGCTGCTGCAGCTGCCGCATCGACCAATGGGAAGCCTGGAAAAGATGCCATGAAGCCATCGCCCAGCAAAGACAAGAGGGAGGCCAACCTGTAAACCGTATGACCATCATGAAACACATCAGCTGTACTTGTGTTTGCTTATCACATGACTGTGACATCTTGGGTCAAGGGTCAACAAGGTGAAGTGAGATGTTCATTACACTGGCAGAAAACAGAGGGAAGATGTGATCGGACTCGATCTGTGAAACGTAGGTCAAAAGAGAGACGAGTGTTGGAAACATTATCTACAATTGAATGAAACTGGATTCTTTTGACACGTTTAAGTTCGTATGTGAAGTTGCAGCAGCACAATCATATCTTTGTGAGTGCTTGGATTTATTAGATCTGCCCTTTGACCCGTGCCTAAATGGACAGGGTGATTCTCTTCATTTTTTTTTCACAAACGGTTAAGAGTATTAGGGTTTTTTGTTTCAAAAAGTGAATATCTGTTCATCTATCCCCAAAAAACATTTTTATTTATATTTTGCATGGAGAAAATTAAGCTTTTTTAGGACTATTAAAAAAATATATATTAGGGCTGGGAAAAGATTAATCGCATCCAAAATAAAAGTTTGTGTTTACATAATATATGTGTGTAGTGTGTATTATTATTTTGTATATATAAATACACACACATGCATGGATATATTTAAGAAATATTTGTATGTATATACTTTACATATATTTATACAAAATTAATATTTTACATAAATATAAATATTTGATAGACTAATAACACATTTTTCTTAAATATATACATGCATATGTGTGTTTATATATACAAAATAATTATACACACTATTATGTAAACACGAACTTTTATTTTGGATGCGATTAATCACGATAATTTTTTTCCCAGCCCTAATATATATATAATATATAATATATAATTGCGATTAATTGCGATTAATCGCATCCAAAATAAAAGTCTGTGTTTACGTAATATATTTGTGTGTGTTGTATGAAATTATTTTGTATATATAAATACACATGCATGTATATATTTAAGAATTATTTGCGCTTAAAGTTTGTATAAATATACATATATAAATACATAATCTATATTATAAAAATATTTTACATGTGAATAACACATTTTCTTAAATATATACATGCATGTGTGTATTTATATATACAAAATAATTATATACAGCACACACAAATATATTATGTAAACACAGACTTTTATTTTGGATGCGATTAATCGCAATTAATTTTTGCACAGCCCTAATATATACACATTATAAAATTATTAGCATGACATTTTCCCATAATTCTCATTTCCTTAATGCAAATAACATATCAATCTCATTACTGAAATGTGAAGAAAAAAATCCAATATATTATTTACATTATAAAATCACAGCATTATTTGTTGTACTGCCTTTATGCGAATTTAAATGTGATACATTTTATAGTAATTTAGTGGCAAATTGTTCTTAATAGTCATAGAAATAATGCTGTAATGCATAAAAAGAGAGAAAATCTTAATTGTCCTTACTCTAGTTTGCATTTTCTTCATGCAAAAATATTTTTCCGTTTCAATTTGGGTTTAAATGTAACCCCTGGACATCTTTTCTTATTATTCACCTTAGCATTTCAAGAAACTAGAGCCATGAAATGTTGAGCATAATAGGTTGTTACGATGCAGCAAATGTAATTGCAGCCTGTGTGCGACAAACATCCGAATGACATGCAACTGCAATCATCTTTTTAGAAGCCTGGCTTAACATGCAGATTTACCTTATTGGTTATTATTAACAAATGCTTCACTTTATTTATGCAGTTTAGTTCAAATGAGAGAGTGCACCGAGAAGTATCCTGGATGTTGGAAAAAGGTGCAGAAATCCTAGTGGGCTGCCAGTTCTCCTGTTGTAGGTCGAGGTCAGTGAAAATGAAGTCGTGTGTGTTCTGAAACCACTGTGCCATAGGTGACTGAAGAATTACTCTGAAGACATTGTTATGCAACCAGATTGTATTTTTACCTGTTGAGATATTGAAAGGAATCGGTTTTGAACGTTTATTCTAAATCTCACTATTTAATAGTCAACGTATATAGGCCTGTAACTGCACTAAAGTGTGCAGATGTGCACTTCTAGAACGTTTGTTGTGGAATTGGTAACATTTTTGTTCGTTTCCGTGCTTTCACGTTACGTCACTCTGTTTTTTTTTAAGACAGATTCAATGAAGCACAAGAATATTTCTGATTGATGAATTTCGAGGGGTAGTATGGGATGTTTTAATAAGTGTAGGTGGCGCGGTGAATCTCAAAAAGAAATGTTTAACCGCAATATCAAAAGAATATTTTGCATAAACAAAATGAAGCTTTTTTTTGACAGTAATGGTCATGAAATGGAAAAAAGTAGTGCTGTCAAATCGATTAATCACATGTGACATAAAAGTTTATATATTATATATATATATATATATACACATTATATATACATACATTATATATATATAAACTTGTGTATATACAGTATATATAGTATATATATTAGGGCTGTCAAATGATTAATCGCGACTAATTGCATCCAAAATAAAAGTTTGTGTTTACATAATAGTGCACCCACTGTGTATAATTATATATATATATATATATATATATATATATAAATACACACACATGCATGTATATTTTTAAGAAATATTTTCATGTATATATATATATATATATATATATATAATTTATATTATATATAAATATTTTATATATAGATAATATTTTAAATATACATGCATGTGTGTGTATTTATATATATATATATAAAAAATTATCATAAATTAATATAAAATTATTAGAATATAAATTAATTATTACAATAAAAATTAATATAAAATTATTATTATTAAAAAATATTTTTTTTAAATTAGAAAATTAAAAAAATATTAAAAACTAATATAAAATTATTAAAATTATTATAATCTAAATTAATTATTATAATAAAAATGAAAATAAAATTATTATACACAGTGCATCCACATATATTATGTAGACACAAACTTTTATTTTGATTTTGAGTGTAAATTGAATCGTGATTAAACGTTTGACAGCCATAATATATATATATATATATATATAGATATATATATATATATATGTGTGTGTGTGTGTGTATTTGAAGAGTTCAGATGCAAAAGCCTCTAAATGCCATTTGAAATCTTCTAATATGGTCAATTTTATCAAGCTTGTATATTTAAGTTCAGTAAATTGCAATGAAGATTACCTATTAATTGTCATTTATGTGAAATTACTGAACTTAAATATACAAGCTTGATAAAAATGATCATTCTAGAAGAAGATTTCAAATGGCACTTAGAGGCTTTTGATTCTGAACTCTCCATATATATATATATATATATGTAAATACATATATTATAACAAACTTTAATATTAGATGTGATTAATTGTGATTAATCAATTAGACCGTATTAAAAAAAAGGCTTCTTTTTCTTATTTTTCTTTTGATTTGGGGTGAAACATGAACATTCAGTTTTTGTGAGATCCTGAGGTTTTGGCACAGTTGTTACAGATGTTCTTCACACTGCTTGATGTTTTAGTGGAAACTTGCACTAGATTGTTACCAATTCTTCTCTTTTTAATACTGATATTCTGTCTGTTCACTTTATTATTATTATTTTTGTCTTGTTGAATGCTAACGTACTACTGGATGATTGTGTATTATTATTATTCTTTTTCGTATATCACCCATTTCCACCCTCATTTTTGCTTTGTTTGTTTGTTTTCCCCTCTTTCTTTCTTGTCATGATGTCAAGTAAGTGAGATGCATTTCAATACTGTTTAATTCTAATCAAACCTATTGACAGACTGATTGTCAGTTATATCAGATGTAAAAAAGCTCTTTTTTTCCTTAATGTCTCTGCTAGGATTGATCTCAAAGAGATACGTACCTGCTCATCTACTTTTGGAAATCATAGTTTTTCATATTATAGACAAAGCTTTTGTAGCTCATGACCATTGCGAACTGAAAGCTGCCATCTAAATAAAATGATAAGTTGGACAGTAACTTGAGTTTGATAGTTTTTCACTGGAATGCAGAATATCATGGATCGACCTGTTGCTCCTGTGACGAAGGCAATGATGATGATGTATAGTGTGTTTAGTGACTTGGACTTCATTGGGGACCAAACAGTTTAAGGTCCAAATGAGAGTTTCAGTACAAACTGTTCAAAGGGCTTTAAACGACACCAGACGATGAATAAGGGTCTCAACAAGGACCCTTCAAGTGACTCAAAAAAGATTTGTTCATTTTGATGAACGAGTTTGAACAGGAGAGTCACGAACGCGCATCACAGAACAGTATTTGTGTTTATGAAACTTAAACTTTTTGATTTATGTTTGAAATGAGCGATCGTTTCGCTAGATAAGACCCTTATTCATCGTCTGGAATCGTTTAAAGCCCTTTGAACAGTTTGCAGTTTGCACTGAAACTCTCATTTGGACCTTGAACCGTTTGGTTCCCATTGAAGTCCATTATATTGAGAAAAATCCTGGAATGTTTTCCTCAAAAACCTTAATTTCTTTTCGACTGAAGAAAGAAAGACGTGGACATCTTGGATGACATGGGGGTGAGTAAATTATCAGCAAAAGTTTTTTTTTAAAGTTAACTACTTTAATAATATCGTTATTCAAAACACACTCTGTTTTATTGTTATTAGAATTAGAAATTGTTATCGTTATGTATCGTTATGAAATATGTGTAGTCGCCTCTCTCTTTAAGGCGGGGTTTATGTCATCACGTGACGTGAATGACAGCTTAGCCGAATTTCTCCAGTGGGTTTCCGTTAGATCTGGGAGGGTGATGGTCAGAGTTTGTGTTTTACAGATGAAGAGTCTGCTGTGGCCGTGAATAGATGAGAGTCGACAGAACAAGACCGGAGACTGTTAGAATAATGCTTCAGCTGCCATAACGTGCTTTACAATGGCCATCAGGGAACTGAAAGTTTGTCTGCTAGGGGTGAGTGTTGAGATTCCTCTGCCTGCGGCTTCAAACGCTTCAGGTTCCATCGACAGACACAACAGACTGACTGGAACTGTGATGATTCCTGCTTCCTTTTCTCATAGTTAACGCTTTCAATTGTTTTGCCGCCACGAATGTCCTCTTTTAGTCACTCAAAGCTTCGTGAAATGCTAACACAAAGAACGTATCTGTGTTTTTATGGAGCCAAAGCTGGACGTGTTTTCGCTTAAATTCATTCTTTTGGAATGTTTGCGGCCATGACGTCACCGCCTGCTGTTGGAGACTGGTGGTGTTCGAAATGGAATTCTAGTGTACTCTGTAGTGCATACTGTTTAAAATACAGAATGTAAAACAGGCTACATTGCTTTGGAAGAGCATAGTACATCACAGTTCCCAGATGGCCTAGTTGCCACTGATTTTGACTTGGTTAAAATTAACCTAAAGTTATGACTGGATTAATGTAATGAGGTTATGTGACAACAATGTAGATTAAAGTTTGAAACTTATAGTGGTATATTGTTATACATACTTCAAACATACTTTTATACAGTAAGCAGTTAGTATTAGTACACTATGACACTAAACATTAGGGCTGGGTATTGAGACAAATTTCACGATTCGATTTCGATTCACAAGCTTACAATTCGATTCGATTACGATTCGATTCAATATCGATTATTTTGGATATCAGTTACAACAAATGGCAAATATTCTCAAGGAATCAATTCTCTTAACTAATGCTGTAAACTATGGGAGTCTAGTTGTAGCCTATTAGGCTTCATTAGCCTAATATGAAGGTAATAATGAACTGTTTTGTAGCCATAGGCCTACAAACACTTAAATTACACTTTTTTTATTTTTATAATAAGAAGATTATATGAAATAAACATTTAAATGGTGGCTGTCCTGTCATAAAAACGCTATTTATGTTTTTGAATTTCTAAATTAAATGGACGTAATTTGAAAATTGAGACTTTGTTTCATATCAATAGTAACAAAGGACAAAGTTTATTGCGATACAATGTGCCATTCATTCAAATGAAACAGGATGACTAATCGATTCTTGAGATTTAAGAATCAACATCGGTTCGTAAAAATGAGAATCGATTAATATCGAGAAATCGATATTTATTACCCAGCCCTACTTAACATAATTTAGCCTTCTAGCGATCAGATAAAATAATCATTCAAGTTGGGGTAACACTTTATAATAAGGTTCATTAGTTAACATTAGTTAATGTATTTACTAACATGCACTAACCATGAGCAATACACTTGTTACCGCATTTGTTCATCTTTGTTAATGTTAGTTCATGAAAATACAGCTGTTCATTGTTTATTCATGTTAGTTCACGGTGCATTAACTAATGTTAACAAGATTTTAATCAAGTATTAGTAAATGTTGAAAATAACATTAACAAAGATTAACAAATGCTACATATGTGCTATTCATTATTAGTTCAAATTAACTAATGTAGTTTACTAATGTTAACTAACGAACCTTATTGTAAAATGTTACCCAAGTTGGTGTTGTTTCATATTTGTTCATATTACTTCTGGTTCATTTGTCACACCAAGTTAAGGTTAAGTGCATTGCATTATGGGGAACAGTATTCTGAACAAGTGCCTTATAGTTGTATGTTATAGCAAATTTAGGTCATCCATGCATGATACGGTATGCATTCTACAGATGTAGTCTATTGTTGCATGATATTTTTGAAGTCACACATGTTTTTTAAAGTCACTTAAAGTTACACATCATCAAGTTAGGCACTTTATCAGTGAGACACATTTAGACGTCAATATTTCATGTATTTGATATCATATCTGTTTTTCTTTTTCTCATAATCACAGGACACTGGAGTCGGGAAATCAAGTATTGTGTGTCGATTTGTTCAAGATCACTTTGACCACAACATCAGTCCAACAATAGGGTAGGGGACTACTCTGTTTACTAAAAAATCATATTTATAGGGATTTATCATTTACACAATTGAAGTGAAGCATGAAGACCACCTTCGTTCTGCTGTGCTGGATGAATCGGTTTCTAAATATTCCTTTATGAGTCAAACACTCGTCTCCGGATCCGACACGGAGTCCTGTTTGGTCTTGAACAGCTGATTCCGAGTCAGTTTGTTTGTTTCCTCTCAGTTTCGTTTACATCAGCACAAGCTGGTTTCTCTGTTGGGTTAGTCATTATTTTTAGACTAGTAGAGAATATTTTTAGCTTTTCTCTTTTGCACAATTTACACTTTAAACAGAAGCGCTTGCAAAATATTCTCTGATTTTTTTATTTTTTGTGTGTGTGTGTGCATATTTTAGTCATGGTTAACATTGTCATTTCCTCTTTGAATGATGTCTGTATAATATTAGTTTGGGGCATTGTGCAATTTTGCTTTTTTATTTATTGATTATTATTCATTTTTATTAGGGCTGTGCAAAAGTTAATTGCGATTAATCGCATCCAAAATAAAAGTCTTTGTTTACATAATATATTTGTGTGTGCTGTATATAATTATTTTGCATATTTGAATACCTACGCATGCATGTATATATTTCTGAATTATTTGCACTTAAATTCTGTAAATATATTTAAGTACATAATCTATATTATATAAATATAAATATTTTATATATGAATAACACATTTTCTTAAATATATACATGCATGTGTGTATTTATATATACAAAATAATCATATACAGCACACACAAATATATTATATAAACACAGACTTTTATTTTGGATTCGATTAATAGCAATTAATTATTGCACAGCCCTAATTTTTATTATTGCCCATTGTACGACCAAAAAAAGTCAGTTTTTGAATCTAAATAGTCTATGATTGGATAGAGATGCACAGATGTGAACATTTTGGCCGATACCGATAACCGATAATTCTTTATATTTGAAAGCCGATAACCGATATACCGGCCGATAAATCGTAATCCAATTTTTATGTGATTTTTGAGAGCCTGATTACAAAAACAAAAGTCTCACAATTAAAAGCCATTTCCCAATCACACAATTATAATGTTCTCATTATAATTTCACGTAGCCGATATGACAGCACATTTTGCTCTAAACTATATTTTCCTTTGATTCCAATCATATTTCAAGCAATTAAAATCAAAAATGTTGAACAGTGCGCATCTTAAGTGTCTTTCATTATTTATCAGCTTTAATATATCAGCCAAATTTTATTATCGGGCCGATAAAGATAACATAAAAATGAACAAATATCGGCCGATACCGATATGGTAGCCGGTATATCGTGCATTCCTATGATTGGATCATTATTTCAGTGATTATTGTGTTTCTAGCATGTTATATGTTTGGCAACAGTTCTTCTAACCCTAATTGATGGAGTGTGTAGCTTTTCATTTCTTAAACACCCATGGAAGACGCATCATGGTCATATTCCAGGATGACAATGTCAAGATTCATCTGTGAACGAATGGTTGGGTGGAGCATTTTGCACCTAGACATTTAATTCAGTGATATCTCTGAGACTTTACACACACCTGGACTCAAAACAACATCTTGACCAAATATTGATGCACCTCTAAATGGGAATAACATCACAATAACGTTTATTTCCATCTAGAGGTGCATGAAACATAATCACTGCAATAATGATCCAATCATAGACTTTTAAGAATGTGCCTATTTAAATCCAAACAGTGACTTTTTTGTGTTTGTGTGTGTGTATTAGCATATTTTTATCATAATATAGATAATTATTTGTTTTTCAGTGCATCATTTTTAACTAAGACCGTCCCATGTGGAAATGAACTTCACAAGTTTCTGATCTGGGACACCGCAGGGCAGGAACGGGTGAGAGTGTTTAGTTTGTTTTATTCATAAATTAGAGTTTAGTTGTATGAATGTTTTATGAAAAGTGTGTCTAGCCTTGTTTTTGTGGCCTCTATGGCCAATATCATACATGTATGTGATTTACTCATTTATGTGTTTGTTTTTATTTCACCCAAGACACTCTTTTTCAATCTAATTCCATACATTTGTGTTTAGTTGATCTTTGAGCAGATTCATGCATCTACATCTGTCTTAACCCTAAAACCGTATTCTGGACAAATGTGGGCAAAATAGTTTTGATTTATTTTTAAAAAAATACTTCCCTTGTTCTGAGCGGTACAAGACTTGGCTACTTTTCCTAAGTTTTCCTCCTGAACTCACACAATTGTTTTTGACTCAATTCTACAATGTTAAGTGGGTGAAAAAAAAAACTCCTTAAAACTCCTAAAACTCCTTAAAAAAGAAATGAATGGGAAAAACTGTAATTTAGAGCGCTCTAAAATAAGCCAAAATAAGACACCAGGTGACAGCAAAGTCTCTTCATCTTTAGGTTTTACCTCTAAGAACGTATTGGAATGATATTTTAATGTAGTTTAAAAAAATAAAAAATAAAACTACTTTACATTGAAATAATTTACATAGAAAATATGGTACTCTTTGAAGTAAATAAATTCAAAAATAACCCCAAAATTTAAAAAAACACCATAAATGGATAGACAAAACTTTATCAAAGACACTGATATAACATTTAGAATAAATAAAAAATTAGGATCACACCTGAGTCCTCTGTGCCCACATTTGTCCACAATTACAGGATTAACTGGGCTATACGGTTTGAGGGTTAAAGCGTCATACAACCACACAAATAATACAAATAACAAGCGAAGCACCATCAGTCATGAGTAACTCCCATGATCCTTAGCATTCAGCTTCTGTTCTCCACACACACACATCCACACAACAGATTCCTGTCAGTGTATAGTTCACTCAAAGCAGACAATTCTGTCATTTGCGTTTGGAACATCTTATGGTCCGTAAATGATGAAAGAAGTTTATTTTTAGATATGATCTATCCCTTTAACACAAGATTAAAGGATGCAATTTTAGGTCAGACCTTTGTCATCAGTATTTAGAGAAATAGTATTCAGTTTCCAGGATACACTCACAGTTCAGAGTTCACTGTAGGTGTGACTCATTGGGTGCGGTGTGTGTGAGTTTGAGAAGTGCTGGCATTACTTTGTGTTCACGTCTTGTTCACTATTAGCTTGTGCATCTGTTCAGATCACTCTGAAAAATGCGTCTCCTTTTGAACTCGCTCAGATTTAATTGTCATCTACTTCTTTACAGCAAATCTCCTGCATCTGTCTGACCCAAAACCAGCTCTAGTGATCCTAATATGCTTTATTTATCATTAACGCTGTTTACCGTAACTACATCGTGCTTTCTTTAAGAGAATGTGAGTGATGTTTTCTGGTGCAAACCTTGCCTGAAGTATGAGCAATAGTGATGTTTGCCTTATGTAGCCCTCAATCGGGTCATGGGGTCTATACGACCCCAATCGACTTCAACTTAATAAAAAAAAAGGTTCCCTTCATCTCAGTGGAATAATATTTTGTCATTTTTTATACATTATCTATCTATACACACACAAAAACTGGGCTTGATTCGGTTGTTCTGAAGGCATGTAAAAAAAATGTTCACACTTTTGGTCTTTGGGTCAATTATGACCCCACATTGAAATGAATGGGAAATGTGAAAAAAAAAGTGTCAAAAATAAATAATCCGGCATAAATCTGAAATTTTTACACAGAAATGAAGGTCTAATACTAGAGCATAAATGCAATGTATCATAAAAAAAAATAATATTTCAAATGCAAGCTAATGGTGTAGTTGAGGAATTGTGTGGTGTATGGATACTAAAGTACTTTATATCTCCAAAAACACAGAATTAATGAATAGAAGAGAAGTAAACAAAAAAATGTATATTATTTGTATGATTAAAAATGTATATTTTTTTGAACAATTACTCAATCAATTGTTGGGGTCTTATAGACCCCGAAGCCCAGAAGTGTAAACATGAAACGAAGACCATTTGAAGGTTAAAAATGTAACATTTATGTTAATTTAGTAATCAAAATGAAATTTCCTAACATTAACTAAGTGTATGTTATTTTTCTCCAGTTTCATTCGTTGGCTCCCATGTATTACAGAGGCTCGGCTGCAGCAGTCGTTGTGTACGACATCACTAAACTCGTAAGTTGCGTCATATTGTGTTTGTGCAAATCCTTTCCAAGTTGTTTCTATTTAAAGAGCATGTTTAACTGTGTTTTAAGGTGCAGTTTATTGAAATATGTTGTTTATTTGATTATAATTGTTGGAGGAAAATTTTTACAAATGAGATCTTTTTTGTATCTCTGTTTTCTCTGCTCTATGATACAAAAGCTTGTGTTTTTTTTTTGTTTGTTTTTTTTTTGCATGTTTTGCCTGGTTTCTGCAGGACTCTTTCCAGACGTTAAAGAAGTGGGTAAAGGAGCTGAAGGAACATGGGCCGGAGGATATTGTTGTGGCCATAGCAGGAAATAAGAACGATCTGGGTGACATCAGGTTGATAAAACCCTCTTGCTTTGTCAGAACATATTATATTCGGTGAAGTTTCTTTCCAAAACCGATCAAGCCGCTCCTGCTTGTATTTTCATGTCTAATACATGTATATTGTGTGATGATTATACTTGAAGTTGACATGAAATCAAAACTGACAATTGACAATCTTTAAACAGAAACTGCTCTTAATGTGCATGATTCGTAAGTGCATGTTATTCCAAAGAAATTGAAGTATAATCTTTTGAAATTGAAAGTTGATTCCTAATGGATCAACTGGACTGTCGGTCTTTGCGTCTGTATAATTACACATCATTTCCAGGCAGTCCATTTTCAATGAACCCTTCTGCTGTTGGTTTCAGTCCTGCCCTTGGTTGGACAAACCCCTCATGCTAAGCAAACGCTCGGTGATGTCTGAGAGCGAGCTCATTATTTACTCATATTCAATGTTTTTTTTTTTTCTAGGGAAGTTCCAACTAAAGAAGCGAAAGATTTTGCAGAGTCAATTGCTGCCATATTTATGGAGACCAGTGCCAGAAATGCAGTGAACATAGAGGAGCTGTTCCAGAAAATCAGTAAGTGTCACTAAAACTACACTGTAAAAAAAATCTGTAAAACTACGGTACAATGTACCATATAAATTTGAAGGATTTTTCCGTTTTTGTCTTTTACAGGTCATTTACCCGTATTTTGAATTACCCGTTGCATTGTGTTAACAGAAAATGTCCGTTTTTTTAACGGGAAAAAGTCCGGGTAATGAGCTGCCAGTATTTTTTCTGTTATTTTACGGATTTATTTCTTAGAATGTAGTCAAGTGTTCACGCTACACCTGACCCACCGTAGCAAACCCGAAACACTACAGCTATAAGGATTGCTAGAGCATTATATTTGCTGTTTTTTTTTTTTTTTTTTTTGGTTACTATCATCTTCTCCCTCAATTACTCACATTTTCAAGTGTTTTATCAAGTTAGTGATTTACTGTACTAATAGAAATGTCACTTAAAGTGACACATTATGCCCCTTTTCACAAGATAAATACATCTACATTTTATGCTAAAAAAGTTTCAATAATGACAGGAAAGAACACTTTTGGCACAAAGGTTCTTTAACCCTTGACCTGTCACCCCCCTTTTTGATAATTGACATTAAAATGCACTATACAAACTTAAATGGTTGTAATTCAAGAATGCTTTGGAATGTAGACCTAAGTTTGGTCTTGTTTTAAAGAAAACAATCAGCAGATTATTACTAAAGTGAAAGCACTTCAAAAAATGAAAGTATGAAAAAGTTATGGAAGTTATAAGTTACAGTAAATTGTTTTACTGTAAAATTACTATAAAATGAAAGCTATATATCTAACCAAGTTGTGTTCCAAATTTGAAGTTGATATCACAAAAATTGAAGTTCCCATGAGATTTTGTTTAGGCGTAGTACCAAAAATAGCCACCGGGTGCCATTGAATTCCATTGAATTTAATTATATGCATTTTGCCATAACAAATGAATAAATTTCTGTCCAAATATAATTTCTGTCACTAAATATGGAACCTTGAGACTCAGACCTTTCTGACAATATTTGTTTTGTCAAGATTAGAAAAGGTTTTGATAATAAATTATGAAAGATGATGCCTAAAAGGGGAGGGGCCTAATAAAAAAAGTTTCTATGGTAACGCAACGTCCAATTTTAAAATAGTTTTCACAGGATGAATTCTGAGTTCGTAAGCTTTCTAATGATACCTAATTTATGATAACTACTAAAATAGGTGATATAATAATAATAAAAATATTTTTTAGAGGACTTCTTACAAATTTTTTAATTTTTTAATAATTTTATCTTTTTTATTGACAAATACTCATTATGTTTAATTATGAACTTTTAGCACTAAAAACCAAAGTTTCAATTATTAAAAGTGTTTCGACTTTTTGTGACAAAGGTCAGAAACTCCTGTAATGACCTCGATTTTTATTTATTTATTTTTTTTGAGGCGCTCTCTTGTCATAAATTCATATATTACTGATCATTCATAATTTGTAAAAAAAAAATAATAATAATTTAGTTGTAATTAAATTATTGTTTATTAAACTGTTGTAGTAACTTAATATCACATTTTAATCATGCTGATTTTTGGAGGATAAAAACGGAAAAGGCACTCTTTGTGTAATATTGATTAACTACATTTTTTCACCCTCATATCTTGAATTTTGTGATCATTCACATGCATTGCATTTTAGGGGTTCCAAATACGTAGCGTTTTAGAACCTTTTAAGGTTCTATATAGAACCTTTTCTTTTAAGAGTGATGGTGTCTATGGTGGATATTTATTCGAGTTAAAATAACTCCTTTAGTGGAGTATTTCATTCAAGCTGTCCTCGCAATGACACAACGCTAATTTTAACTTGTTGCAAATATTTCTTAGTCATCATCTCCATCACCTCTGTGTCACA
Organism: Cyprinella venusta; assembly: GCA_038021265.1. Lineage (NCBI taxonomy): Eukaryota > Metazoa > Chordata > Actinopteri > Cypriniformes > Leuciscidae > Cyprinella > Cyprinella venusta. Next base: position 33,913,267 of record CM075870.1, on the reverse strand, counting down.
TTTTACATCAGTTTGTGTTTTGAAAGATCGAGTTTGATTATGCTAGCGGCCGCTGTATTCAATCCAATGCAATGACATGCGCACACTAACTAGAAGTGGCGTAATTGTTCATGTGTGTGTGCAGGTCGACAGATCCCTCCGCTGGAGAACACGGACGCTGACAGTCACGACTCCTTCAAACTGACACGACAGCCTCCTCCCTCCACCAAACGCTGCTGTTAGACATCCGCCCCTAGAGTAGGATTTTCTCTGACCCAAACATCAAATGAATGCTAATGAGCATGGCAAACATGTACATTACAGTAGGAAGCACATTAACAGTTATATACCAAGTCATAATGTGTTCTGGATATTGCAGTGATGCTGAGCAACTTTGGGAGGTGAGTTTTACAAACTTGAAATCAAGTTTTTTTTTAAATGCAATATTGTGTAATTTAAATGCTGTCTGTCTAGTAGTCGTTAGTGCTGTGTTTACACGATAATAAGTGCCTTAGAGATGCCATTTTGATGTAGTTTTGATAACAGAAGCTTTGATTGGTTGTTTCTAATCTGGCTTTATATGACCACTCACAATGACATAGGATCGAGTGATGTAAATCACACACGGATTCGCACTTTGTATTGCAGTGTTTGCTATTACTCTTCTAGACTCTTCTAGAATGGTTATATAAAGAACATTTGACATTTCCATTCCACAAAAGTTTCATTATAGTGGATTAGGTTATTAAAATGCTCTTTACACCAAGAAAAAAGGTTTATTTTGGGAACCAAAAATGTTTCTTCTATGCGAAAACACGCTTTTGGAACTTTTATTTTTAGTTTTACCGCTGCATAAATATTAATAAACCACATATGTTTAATGTAATTTTATTCGTAGTGCTGTGTGTAATTGCTTGCACATAATTCTTGTAGTTTTTTTTTTTTTTTTAATTAAATCATTATATTGGCACTGTAAAATTAAGTGTTGCAAATTTATCTATCCTGGGAAATTAGTTACTTTAATTATAATTAATTATAATTTTAATGTAATTAATTATAATAATGTTAAATTAATTATAATTTTGTTCTGTTAATCGATTAAAGTATTAAGTGGAATATTTACCCCTTTATTCCAGTTTTTTTACAATCACTTTGTTACTATTTTCAGAACCTTGATGTCATTTTTCACAACTCTAGACACAAAACTCACAAGCTGATGATCAAAATGCACATTTTTCAAAACTTTAACCCTTTTCTCAATTGCTTGGATACAATACACATACAACTTAAGATCATTTGTTCATTCAACAAAAATCACCTGTTCAATATGACACAACTTAAAGGAGTAGTTCACTTTTCAAAAAACTTTTGCTGATAATTTACTCACCCCCATGTCATCCAAGATGTCCACGTCTCTATTTCATCATTCGAAAAGAAATTAAGGTTTTTGATGAAAACATTCCAGGATTTTTCTCCATATAATGGACTTCAATGAGAACCAAACGGTTCAAGGTCCAAAAGACCGTTTCAGTGCAAACTGTTCAAGGGGCTTTAAACGATTTCAGACGATGAATAAGGGTCTTACCAAGCAAAATGATCACTCATTTAAAAAACAAATAACAAAGTTTAAGTTTTATAAGCTCAAATGCTCGCCTTGCTCTGTTCTGTGATTCATGTTCGTGACTCCCCTGTTCGAACTCGTTTATCAAAATGAACAAATCTGTTTTTGTGTCATTTGGTTCATTCAACAAATGAAATGAACGAGTTGACTCGGGGAAAGATTCGTTCATTTTGATAAACGAGTTTGAACTGGAGAGTCATGAACGCGCATTTGTGTTTACTGTACATGTAGAACCATAATGCAACCTGTATCATCTATTTTGTTCTGCAATATTTAATGATTTCATGAACAATGACACAGTGAAACTATTGGTTGCTTGTGTGTGGGTGATCTATAGTTACAGTGGTGTGAATAAGTTTTGACACCCATGCTAAAGTTCCCTAAAAAGAGGAATAAAAAATCATCTTTTGGATATTTGATTTTAATGCCTCAATTAGAAAAATTAGGAAAACTCCAACCTTTAAGGACACCAATTTTCTTTGTGAATGAATAATGTATCATAAATAAATAAATGTTTTTCCTTAAAATACAGGGTGCATAAGTCATTGCCCCCCTATGTTAAATTCCCATAGAGTCAGGCAGATTTTTATTTTTAAAAGTCAGTTATTTCATGGATCCAGGATAATATGCATCCTGATAAAGTTCCCTTGGCCTTTGGAATTAAAATATCCCCACATCATCATACACCATTTACCACACCTTGAGATTGGGGTACTTTCCATAAGATCATCTTTCAATGCAAATCAAACCAGCTATTAGGCTAACTGAAGTAAAACCATGCCAATCTCAAGGTGTGGTGAATGGTGTATGATGATGTGGGGATATTTTAATTCCAAAGGCCAAGGGAACTTTATCAGGATGCATATTATCCTGGATCCATGAAATAATTGGCTTTTAAAAATAAAAATCTGCCTGACTCTATGGGAATTTAACATAGGAGTGTCCTGACTTATGCACCCTGTATTTTACGGAAAAACATTTATTTATTTATGACACATTATTCATTCACAAAGAAAATTGGTGTCTTTAAAGTTTGGAGTTTTCCTCATTTTTCTAATTAAGGCATTAAGATCAATATCCAAAAGATGATTTTTTATTCTTCTTTTTAGGCAACTTCAGCATGGGTGCCAAAACTTATTCACACCACTGTATGTTTCAATAGTATTTCACAGTAAATTTGTTTTTTGAACCAATGATCGTGCAAGATTTCTTTAAAGATGTGAATGCACACTGCAATGTTTTGAACATTAGACAGCCTGTGTTACAATCCGTTTAGAGTTTTGAAAAATGATATCAAGGTTCTGAAAACAGTAGAAAACTGATTGTAAATCCGCCACCAGAGGGCACAATTGACTTGACGTTGTTTTGCAAACTTCTGCTTACCTGTTGCCGTCAGTGGAAAAAAGGTTGACTCAACTGTTTAATGTCTAACAATATGCGTTTTTTATTATGCGTTTATTATTATTATTAGCTGATCACTAAATTTGTACAACATTTCCTCCAAAAAGTTAAAACTGTGATTCGGTTGAGCATCTCGACCAAACCAGTGGTGAGTTTGGGACAGGGCTATTTGTTTGACTGACAGGGGCTCTACCATTGGTTGGGTTATTATTTTTGCAATTCCATTTGGTGACACCAGTGCTTCAGAAATGACACACTTCACCTTTAAGGCTAAAAACATACAGCAGGGTAATTGTGTGTGCTCCTACACGATCAGCCTACCTCAGTGTGGTTGTGAGTGGATTGATTAGCTGTCCTTTAGTTTCGGAATGATCTTTTCTGTCAATCACAGCTGGCAAAATCACACATATGTAACATTAAGTGCAGTGCATATATTAACAGTCGTCATTGATAAAGAATCACATGCAATATAACAGTATATCTGTATAATTAAATCTCTTTTCTAGAAGAAAATTCTAACTTAGTGTGAATTCACATGTATGCCTTAACCTAGTAAATTCACAACAGAACTGGATGAGATCCGGTTATGGTTTCGATTTTACATTTTGTAAATAACTTGTACTTTTAAACCTACCTTTTGTTGGTTAACTTAATTTTTCTTTTATGTGATGTTGTGACAATGCTATCCAACACGATTTGTGGCAGATGTCGTCAATAAACTACAAACGCAGTATACACATGGCTTAAATATATGTTATTGCATATTTTCTGATTGCTTCAGATTTGAACAGATTTGGAGATGTTATTATTTTAGAAGATGAAAAGTTTCTGGTGCATAGCTCATATCCAAAGTTTACAGTACAATGTGATTTTATAAATCCCTAAGGGGCAATTTAGCACCGGCAGCTACAGCTGTCTAACGTCTTCTATCCTCTTTAAGTGAACTACTGACCTAAACTTTTCTTCTTGCTCAGTTTTTCCTGAGCAAATGATCTGATTCAGTTAAATTCTGTTTTTTTTTTTTGTTTTTTTGTCTGTGTGGTGTTTGGAACTTGTACCATTTGAACATTGTAATAGTGTTGACAACCATGTCGACTGTGGAAGCTTGTTAAAAACAACACAGAACCGCATTCGGCTTAACCTACACTCTTAGAAGAAAAGGTTCTATATAGAACCTTAAAAGGTTCTATCAGCGCTACGTATTTGGAACCCCTAAAAGGTTCTATACACTCTAAAAAGAGGGTTCCTCTGGGTTCTATATAGAACCCTGGGGTTCCATACTTGGCCAATAGAAACTTTTACCAAAAAAATGGTTCTATATAGAACCATTTCTGGTTCTAAATAGAACCATTAGTGTATCAGCCAAGAGTTTGGACACACTTGACTACATTTATGTTTTGCAGGATTTTAAAAAACTTTTTTTGTGTCTTTAATTAACTATCTACACTTGAAAAAAATATGTTGGCTTTAATTAATTTATTTATTTTTTTCGTCAACAGGTTCTACATAACTAGGTTACGTTAAACAAACATAATTTGTTCATGTAACTTCAACATCATGGAATTAAGTAAATTTAAGCGACCCAATTTTAAGTAGTCTCAACGTGAATTTTTTTAAGGCTTCCTCACATGCGCTCTAAAAAATGCTGGGTTGTTTCAACCCAATTTTGGGTCAAATATGGACAAACCCGAAATGTTGGGTTAAAAATATAATGTAAAAATTCAACCCAATGGCTGGGTTAGTCTATTTTTGACCCAAAGTTGGGTTAAAACAACCCAGCATTTTTTTAGAGTGTGATTTAGGTGGTTTTTTTTATCTTTATTCATCCATTAATATTTAAGTTATTTTAGTGACACATTATTCCAGTCTTCAGTGTCACATTATACTTCAGAAATCATTATAATATGCAGATTTGCTTCTCAAGAAACTTTTCTGATTATTATCAATGTTTAAACAGTTGTGCTGCTTCATATTTCCGTGGAAACCGTGAGATATTTTTTTTCAGGATTCTTTGATGAATAGAAAATTCAAAGGAAAAGTATTTGAAATATAATTTTTTTTTGTAAAAAAAATTCTTTACTCTTAATTTTGATCAATTTAATGCATCCTTGCTGTATTACAAGTATTAAAATCGTTTTTTTTTTTAAACTTGACCCTAAACTTTTAAACAGTAGTGTATATTTGAATATGTGTGGATATATTCATGTATTTATTGTCATTGTCCAATTGGCTTTATGCACAGCTGCACTACTGCCTAAACTTAAGCCAGCTCCTTGTTTCCTGTCTGCAATTATTGGCCAAACTTGATTAATTCAGGTGTGTCTGATTATTGTTGCCGTGACTACTGAGGTCAGGCACACCTGGATTAATCAATTTGTGTCCAGCATGGCCGTTTCATGAACTTTTCTGTAGCTTTCGACAGGTACATAATTCGTGGCTTCTTTGAGGCGAGTGGAATCTAAATCACACTATAAGGTGTGCCTCAGGGTTCGGTGCTTGGTCATCTTCTCTTCACAATTTACACACGCACCACTGGGTCCCAAGCACATCAATTTTTGTATTACTGCTGCAATGACAAAACTCAACTTTACTTCACATTTTAGCACCTTGCTATATGGTTGCTAGGGTGTTCTGAGTGGTTGCTATACGGTTGCTTACTGACCCAAGTTTAAGTCTTTGAGAATGAAATTCTGGTTTCTGTAGATATGGCTCGGCTCCCCTCTTCAAAGTTTGTGGGATTTCTTTCTTTTTTTTATCTGCCAAGTGGAAATGCTAAGTCTAATCCTTAGGAAAGTTACTGCACACGTCAACAAGCTGTACGATTTGAGATATCATGTTTTGGTTTTAGCACAAATTGTATGGCATGAGACATAAGCAACAGCAAAGATGTTAGGCTTTGTAATCACCACTAATTAAGAAGACTCCTTCTAACCATCTTGTTTGTCACATCACAGTAGAAGTGGAAATAAGATATAAAAATTTTTAATGTAATTAGCCATTGTGAAAATTTTGATTAAGTAAGCCATCATTTTTATTTAGCATGATTTTCATATTTTTTAAAGTTATTTCAACTTTTCATCTTGACTGTCATTATTTACTTTTTATTAGGGCTGTCAAACGATTAATCGCGATTAATCGCATCCAAAATAAAGGTTTTTGTTTACATAATATATGTGGGTGCACTGTGTATAATTATTTTATATATATAAATACACACGCATTCTTGTATATATTTAAGAAATATGTTCATGTATACACTATATATAGATTTATATATAATTTATATTATATATAAATACAAAAATGTTATATATAATTAATATTTTTTTCTTAAATATACATGCATGTGTGTGTATTTATATATATATATACATATATATATATATATATATATATATACAAAATAATTATGCACAGTGCACCCACATATATTATGTAAACACAAACTTTTATTTTGGATGTGATTAATCGTGATTAATCGTTTGACAGCCCTACTTTTTATTTATAAATTCGACATTAGGCTTATGACACAATGTCACCCATAATTATGACTTTTTGTCTCACTTTCTACTTTTTCGATGTCAATTATTATTTTTAAAGTCCATATTTGTATTCCTTAAAAATCATCTTTGATCAAATTACTGTGAATTTTATTTATTCGTGTCTTAAAATAGCTTGAATACAACTACACCCTTGCCTCATTTAGTATACGCAGAATATGAATATGGAAATGAGACTCGCCTCCACCAACTCGTATACAGTCGTCATACAAGTCGATGTATCAGAATGGTAACGCATTTTATGTGCAACATCGGCCACAGAACGCTAATTGATATGTTTAGCCTTTGGCTTGACTGTTATCAAACAGCTAATATTGTGTAGCTAAAGTTACATGAACCATGATCCTGTTCACAACCTCAGAGTTAAGGCCGATTTATACTTCTGCGTAGGGTGCGCGCAGTACGTACGGCGTAGCATACGCACAGACGCGTACCATACCGCGTACCCTTCGCCGTCATAGATATGTATATAAAGGCTAGATGTGTTACGGCGGAGTTTCCATCGTCATCACCGGCGGCCATCTTGTCACAGACAAGCTGATGTAAGATGAGTGGTCAGCACGAACACAAATACTCTTATCTCGTTGAAATCTTGACGGATTTACAAACGGTTTGGTTTCTTACAAACGTTATTAACGTGGCTATAATTATTTATTTATACACTTATTACTCATAACTATGCAGTGTCATAGCTACATCTCTGACGTTTACAACAAACCGAACCGTTTGAAAATCGGTAGAAAATTGAGCAAGTTATGGTCATTTAAATAGCACATGTACCATTACCACAATGTTACGAGTGAGCGAACTGCCTGTGACAAGATGGCCGCCAGGTGCAGACGACGACCTCCATTGGCCAGCAGCGCTGACGACACATCTAGCCTTTATTTATTTTTTTAATTTTTTTTATTTTTATTAAGCAAACAATACAATTACAAATAAGTACAAGAAAATACATCTAGCCTTTATATACATATCTATGTTCGCCGTAGCCTGACACGACGCACCTCCTCAAAAATGTAACTACACGTCGCGACGACGCGGACCGCAAGATCTGTGATTGGTCGGCTTGGTAGCATCGCATTTCCTCCTACGCATTTCCGCACACACCATCTCCTCCGACGTCTTCTCTCGTTTCTGCCTTTTAGTTTTAGTAATTTCACTGAAATTAACTGTTTTTCCACCTCGATAAGCTCCAAATCCAAGATGATCCGCTCTCTTTCAGTCGCCATTGCTTGTAGTAACCTAGCCGCGAGGAATCTAAACAGTGCAACATTAAAACCCTCCGCCGCCAACTAGCGTTTCGGAGCAGTACTACAGAGGAACCAAGACCTGAACGCAGAAGTATAAATGCTCACAAATGTAGCCAACGCCGTATACTACGGCGTACCCTCGACGCAGAAGTAAAAATTGGCCTTAACTACACATCGCGACGACGCGGAACACAAGATCTGTGATTGGTCAGCTTGGTAGCATCACATTTCCTCCTACGCATTTCCGCACGTAGCCTACCATCTCCTCCGACGTCTTCTCTCGTTTCTGCCTTTTAGTTTTAGTAATTTCACTAAAATTAACTGTTTTTCCACCTCAATAAGCTCAAACTCCAAGATGATCCGCTTGTAGTAACCTAGCCGCGAGGAATCTAAACACAGTGGAAGATTAAAACCCTCCGCCGCCAACTAGCGTTTCGGAGCAGTACTGCAGAGCAACCAAGACCTGAACGCAGAAGTATAAATGCTCACAACGAAGTAGCCTACGTGCGTAGCCTACACCGTACACTACGCAGAAGTATAAATCGGCCTTTGGGCCGGATTCACATTGCGCCTAAAAAGCGTAGAGAACGCTGCGCGGATTGGAGCTAAATACTGAGAAGGACTTTTACTTTCTGAACCTGGACTTTACACCTCTGGCTAAATGCCGATTTTTTATTTCAATAAAGAAATTATCCGGGATAGCAGGCTTCTCTAATGACTTTGCTTCAGAGAATAGTTATGCTGCGTCCCAATTCGCATACTATCCGTCCTAAATAGTATTAGAAAATAGAATTAGTGCGTCCCAGATGTATGTTGAAATGATATCAAAAATACCCGGATGGTCTACTTTTTCCGGTCCGAATCCGAAGTGTAGATCGATGCACACTCCAACGGCTGATATTGCCCACAACCCTTTGCGCGTTGAACGAGGATTCGGTTAGAACTACAAACACGAGTAAAAAGTGTTAAAAAACTACAGACACGGAGGACGCGCGAGTCCCGCGGTTATGTTGAGAGGTTTAGATAAAGAGGTTTGAGTGATTAATTAACACTATCTGACCTGACGAAAATTGATTTATTCAATGTTCTCCACATTATATTGCATCTGCAGCAGCATTGTGAACTTTTGTAAGGATACGTTTCGCCATTACTTTTTAAATGCATCATTAAACACGAGGAAAGTAGCTATACACATGAAAGACCCATGACTGGCAGATTAACGTGCTCCGATACGGTAGAAAATCAAATTAGATTGAATGGAGGATTTTAACTGTGACGAGATGATTGACAGGGCAGTTTATGATGACAGGATACACGCGACACGATGACGTGATAGTATGTCCCAAAGCTTGCCTACTTTTTTTGCTACACACTCAAAAGTATGTGATTTTTCTTCACAAAAAGAGTACATACTTTTAGGGTGTAGTATAAGTAAGCGAATTGGGACGCAGGGTTAATGATATGTTAAAGCCCGCCCCCCTAGTGACGTGATTGGTTACAAGGTAGTTTGTGACGTCAGAAACGCCAACGATTTCAAACCGTCTTTGATTCACTGCAGAAAAATTCTAGTTGACTTATGAATTTGCTCATGGATTGTCTTTAAGCATATTAAAAACATCACATAGACATATAAACAACATTAAAACCTTGATTTTCACCACGTTGTTTTTTATAGTCACAATTTTGACTTATTATATCATAATTTTGACATTTCATCTCATAAGTACGACTTGGCATGTCATGATTTCAATTTATGTGTGATTTTTTTTTTCTCTTGTAGCAGAGATTGGTTTCCATGCCTTACTTTCACAGAGCAAAATAAGGTGGATGGCTTATTTGTAGATTGTGATTTTGCGAGCAGGGGTTTTACTTCGTACGCTAGGTCAATGCTATGTCAAGCACGACTTGATCTGAAGTTCAAATATTGTTTTGACTCGAAACCTTTGGAAAACACTTGAAAACGAAAGGAAATGAAACATTTTCTTGCTTTTGCCTGGAAAATGAAGCTTTTTGTTCTGTGTAAATTACTCTTTAAGCTTAGCTAACTCTCTGGTTGACCCCGCAGACTCTCTCTCATCTCGGGTAGAGCGCTCGTAATACCCGAGTGACCTTTTGGATGGCCAAAGGTGACACAGGTGTCCTTTGCAGGTGGGCGTTTGTGACAGGTTGTCGTTGGGGTATATTACACTCTCCTCCACGCTTCTCCTTGTGTTTAACAGATCCACGTGCGGACGCCTACTGCTAGCCTGGACTTTCTCACCGAGGAGACAAGTGGGCGATTCAAGAGAAGAGAGCGGAACAAAATAACTTGTGGCCAAATGTCAGTAAATGGTGTAGCCTGCGTCACCATGGGAACGAGCTGGGAAGAGACAACAACAGGGAAGCAGGTTTTCACTGCGCAGTTTCCTGAGATGATTTCACGGCGAGTTCAGATGTTATTGTCGTCCACGCTTTGTGCGCAGTGACTCCTTTTCTACCTCAAAGTACCTGGAAAAAATGGCCTCTATTTTTGTCTGAGCTCTGCTTTTAGTAAAAAAAATGTCACTGAATGAGTTTGATTGTGAGCCTTTGCACAGTGGTGTGAATGGATGTTAAAATTGAGTTGTGTGCTTCATGGCAGTAACCATTGAGTTTCTGTCACCGTAGGCCGCTGTAGATGTATGTGGAACCAGTGGCTTCATCCTTCTTCCCAGAGTTCAGCTGAGTTCAGTAAGTGTGCGAATAACCCGTCAGAGATCATTATTAGTTGTTGTTTACACTGCTTGTTAAAATATCATTCCGTGACATTTTCTCAAACATGTTTGGTGGCACCTGCACTTGTTAAAATAAAGGTTTCCAACTGGCAGAGCAAGTTCATGTGATTCCTATGGATTGCAAGAGCTTTAACCTTTATTTTAATCAGCGGTTGCCAACCATTTCGTCTTGAACAACTCAATATTCGAGGACTACTCAAATAAGCTTATATTTCATCTGGTATGTTCCACTATAATTATGATAAAGCTGATGCTACAGTTCAAAATCACTTTGCCCTGATATTTCAGTTATTTGAAAGGTCCTTACTACAAAAACATTGACCAAGCAAATAAATATAACATAAAATGTCTCTTTATCATTGGAGTATATACAAACAAGAGTTGGTTGTTCATTGCCAGCAGTTCCAGACAAACAATGACACTCAAACCTGTCCTGTTAGCTAACATTACAACAACAGCAGATCTTGGTTCTCTGAAGCATCGTAAAAATAATGTTACTCATGTATAGAGCAGAAACTACACAACCGTGGCGTCCGGTCTTGCTTAGGTCTCTCCAGCGCTGGAAAACTTTCTTAATATTAACACGGGTCCTGAAACTCTTGCCTGATCGTAACCCTCCTATGTCCAGTGATATTCCTCTGAGCTTTTCTCTTTGGTTGTGTCTTTCAGCAATCTCTCTTTTCTTCATTTTCAATTCTCTCTCTTGCCCCCCCCCCCCCCCCCCATCACGAATGGACACGCCCCCTACTGGTGATTGGCTCACTCTCTATCCCCCATCATTAATGGACACACCCCTTACTGCTGATTGGCTCACTCTGTCATCCCCCATCGTGAATGGACACGCCCCTTACTGCTGATTGGCTCACTCTCTCATCCCCCATCATTAATGGACACGCCCCTTACCGCTGATTGGCTCACTCTATCCCCCATCATTAATGGACACACCCCTTACTGTCGATTGGCTCACTCTGTCATCCCCCATCATGAATGGACACGCCCCTTACTGTCGATTGGCTCACTCTCTATCTCCCATCATTAATGGACACACCCCTTACTGTCGATTGGCTCACTCTGTCATCCCCCATCATTAATGGACACGCCCCTTACCGCTGATTGGCTCACTCTATCCCCCATCATTAATGGACACACCACTTACTGTCGATTGGCTCACTCTGTCATCTTACTGCTGATTGGCTCACTCTCTCATCCCCCATCACGAATCAACACGCCCCTTACTGCCGATTGGCTCACTCTCTCATCCCCCATCACGAATGGACACGCCCCTTACCGCTGATTGGCTCACTCTCTATCCCCCATCATTAATGGACACGCCCTTACTGTCGATTGGCTCACTCGGTCATCCCCCATCATGAATGGACATGCCCCCTACTTCTGATTGGCTCACTCTCTCATCCCTCATCATAAATGGACACACCCCCTACTGCTGATTGGCTCACTTTCTCATCATTAATGGACACGCCCCCTCTACTGCTGATTGCCTCACTCTCTCTTCCCTCATCATAAATGGACACGCCCCTTACTGCTGATTGGCTCAGTCTCTATCCCCCATCATGAATGGACACGCCCCCTACTGCTGATTGGCTCAGTCTCTCATCCCCCATCATAAATGGACACGCCCCTTACTGCTGATTGCCTCACTCTCTCATCCCACATCATGAATAGACACGCCCCCACTGCTGATTGCCTCACTCTCTCATCCCACATCATGAATAGACACGCCCCCACTGCTGATTGGCTCACTCTCTCATCCCACATCATGAATAGACACGCCCCCACTGCTGATTGGCGACAAGTATGTTGTGTTGCTCAGTCCAATCCACTTTCAATGGCATTTCTCAGAAATCACTCACTGCACCTTTAACTGTGCATTTCCTTGAAAATTGCGCACCTTAGGACATCCATCAACCAATCAGAATCATGCACTCAACATATAAAGATTACTTGTTGTTAGTTTGTGTTAGCTAATGCATTACCATACGTTAAAAGATGAGACCTTTATGCAAGGTTTTACTATTGATTTGTAGTCCTGTAGTGTGGACACCACTGTTGAACAGAAGATTTTACACGGATGTTTCTGATCGTTGTCTTGAATCGGTCTGAAGCCGTCACCCCTCTCCGTGATGATAGACTTTAGTTCTGTAAACACTATCATCACTGCCAAATGTGCCGCAGTTGGAAATCAGCTTTTGTTATGCGACAGTTAAAACTGCATTATCTCTGATGTGCATAATACTTTCCGTAGATAAAAGTGCAGACTATAATTAATACCTGGACCCCTCTTTTTCCCCCTCATTGTTAGAAAGCACTGTGGGCAGAATCTGCGTTTGCAAAATCATCAGGGCATTTGTATGCACATGATGATGAAGACTTTTTAGATGGATCAGAAATGAAAGCATACTGCGTGACAGTAGCTCAGCCCATGATGCATCCTGGGAAATTAGAGTGAATGTGATCATCACAGTACTTTCATTGCCATAATGCTCCTCACCTCTCCAGGCAATTAGTTAATTGCATTTTAATGTTAAGCTCAGACAGCAGATGAGCAAGAGAGAGAGAGGGAGAGGGGGGCTAATAAAACAGCCTACCTGGGGATGCGGTGTTAAAAACAATTTGTGTTTTAAGTTAAAAAGGAGAAGCACACATTTTGCAACTCAAGATCATTTAGATTGATGCATGCAATTAATTACTCGCATGTCATTTTCTCAGTCATGGTCATAGTGATTTTGATGAATAATTAATTGTGTTTAGGCCTCTATTTGTGTCAGTTGTGGAGGGTTTTTTATCTACCAAATAAAATCGCTGTGGGATTTACTTTTAAACCATTTTTAAAAAATAAAAAAAGACTAGAATTTGTGTCTTTTTTTCCCCAGTACAAATATCTAAACATTTCTTATCAATACATTTAGGCTAACTAATTTTTTTTTGTAAAACGTAGTGTTAGATTTTGGTGTATTTGGCCGAGCAGTGGTTTGGGTGGCTCGCCAATGTATAGATTTCTCCAATACATAAAATAGACACGCTTGGCCAGTTCCGTTTGGGAGAAGAATTTATTGAAGGTTTGTATAACAGTCCTTCAGCAGCGATGTTAGCATGTAGCAGATTTTGGTTAAAATGTATTCTCTAGCCTTTAAAATCTTGCATTTTATAATTACATAGGACTACATTATTATATATCACTCTAAAAAATGCTTGGGTCAAATATAGACAAACCCAAATATTGGGTTAAAATTTAAAAGATTTACTGCTGAAAGTGAAAGTTGAAGTTGGGTTAAAATTTTAAATTACATTTTTAACCCAACATTTGGGTTGGTCCATATTTGACCCAAATTTGGGTTGAAACAACCCCGCATTTTTTAGAGTGTAAACAAATAAAATTATATACTTTTTTCGCAACAAATTTCATTATCAATATAACCATGAATGTAGAAAATCTCACGGGAATTCGTACGAATTTTCGTAACAATTCGTACGACCTCACTCGTACGAATGAGTACGATTTTTGTGAAATCGTACATATTGTACGAATTGGCCAATTCGTATGAATTCGTACGATTGACCTACCCCTAACCCCGGCCCTAAACATAACCATCACGTGGGTTTAGGCAATTCGTACGAATTCGTACGAGTGAGGTCATATGAATTAGTACGAATTAGCCACTTTTGAATCACTCGTACGAATTCGTACGAATTGCCTAAACCCACGTGATGGTTATGTTTAGGGCCGGGGTTAGGGGTAGGTCAATCGTATGAATTCATACGAATTGGCCAATTCGTAAAATATGTACGATTTCACAAAAATCGTACTAATTCGTACGAGTGAGGTCGTACGAATTGTTACGAAAATTCGTACGAATTCCCGTGAGATTTTCTTCATTCATGCTTATATTGATAATGAAATTTGTTACGAAAAAAGTATATAATTTTATTTGTACGAATTCGTACGAGTGAGGTCGTATGAATTAGTACGAATTAGCCACTTTTGAATCACTCGTACGAATTCGTACGAATTGGTCGTGAGATAGGGTAGAAAATGCACATGAATTACAATTGTGATTCAATGGAACCTGTAAATCTGATCGTTTGATTTGATTTGTGACCTAAAATAATGCGCTTTTTTTAAATGTCATAATGTTTTGTTTCTTTCTTGACCTTCTGCATGCACAGACCAGTAACTTTATAGCTACATTAAGTATGCACTTCATCCTCAGGGATGTGCCTTCATCCTCAGGGATGAAGCTGTACATCTGCACCAATTAGGTGACTTTTGGGAAAGTTGTCTGCTTTTGCATATGGGCGTGTTCGTTTCCACAGCCCTCTCTCCAAGTTTCCAGGGAAACAGAAGGGCAGATCAGAGAACAGCAAATCAAACACAATATAGTACATCAACTTAGAGCACTATTTCATTCAAAACGATTTTCACCCTCCCTCTCTCTCTCTCTCTCTCTCTCTCTCTCTCTCTCTCTCTCTCTCTCTCTCTCTCTCTCTCTCTCTCTCTCTCTCTCTCTCTCTCTCTCTCTCTGTCTCTCTCTATCTATCTCTCTCTCTGTCTCTCTCTCTCTCTCCCTCCCCCTCTATCTCTCACTCACTCGCTCGCTCACTGGCCAGCTATAATATTCCGGCGGTTGTGAATAATAGACACAAAGGGTTTAATTGACAATCCGCTCGTAGTTATCTTTGCATCATGATTTTCCTGATGGAGGAAGTAGTTTTCCTGCATGAAAATGGTACACTGTCTGTTTTTGTCTCGTGTTGTTCAGAATGACATTGCAATAATTGTCTTTTGTGTGCATGGTGCACAGTAAGTAAATCAATGTCATTCACTTACGGTTGAAAAAAAGTATACTTATATCAAATCATACTGTGTGCTATATTCTATTAATTAATTACTAAATATTAAGGCATTTTTACACAAAAGTGGATTATTTCACTATTGCTTTAATTATTGACATAACTGAAAAACCATTGAGGTCATGTGATGCCCACTGAAGTATTGATCAATTGTGAAATGCGTTTTGTTAACAAATAGCTCCTTTTTAAAAAAATTACTGGGGAGATTTTTTGTTGTTTTTTTTTTTAAAATTTGTGCAAGTATTTATTTCTTCACTTTGCCAATATGTACCCTTACACAAACTATTTTAAGCCGTAATAGCCTAGTGCGTAATCGTATAGGCATATTCCTATTCCAAACAACAAATATTACTTTTTGCATAGGCTGTCAAACAAAACAAAAAAAAACATATGGTTTTATATAGAACCTAGTATTAAACAAGTTGTCAATTCTATTCATAACATCGCCAATTTGTATTCTTTAACATTATATTTCTCAGTAGTATGTATACAGTGCGCTAGTATTGATACGGACTGCGAGTAATTCCAGAGTGGTGCGCGTTACCAAGCGCGCACTCCCATTGGTTGACATGCGCGCGCACGGGGGTTGGTGCGCTATTATTAAAGCCGCGAGTGGACGCGCAGTGCCAACAGACAGTTCTGTCCTGGAGTACCGGAGACCCGAACGAGGGGGAGACGAACAACAACATATGGATTGAAGCAAGGACATTAGGACCACAAACCACTTCACGTAAGTTCAACTGAGATTCAACAGGTTTTTTAATTGAGGAGCAGTTTTGGAAAAGTTTAAATCCATACGTACAGTAATTGTATGCATTCATATGCATTTAAAACTAAACTTCTGAGTCTTAGAGATGCAGTACTGCTCATTAGAAATGTGTTGTGGAATGTAGAGATCGCAGATACATCAGTTATAGCGTTACAGGTGTTATTAAAATGTTACATCTTTTAAAAATGTACCACACTCTTAAAAACAGAGGTTCTTCATTGCAATTGATGTTGAGATTGTCCATGGAATCTTTCCATTGCACACAAATGTGTGGAAAAATGTATTTTTAATTATTCAAATGTTCTTTTGTTCGTCAAAAAACGAGTTTTTTTAAGAACTGTTCGCTGAAGGGTTTCTTTGGGAAACCCAAAACGGTTCTTCAGTGGCATTGTTGAGAAAACCCCCCTTTTTAAACCTTTCTTTTAAGAGTATATGGTAACTTTAGTCAGTTTATTGTTACAAAAAATGTTACCATGGTATTCTTGGAAGCTCCTTGATTCCTACACAATTTGATGGACATGGTATTTAAACTACTGTTACCATGGTATGTTTTTCTAAGGGATAGCCTTACCAATCATTATCACTTCGTCTGCATGTAAAGTCTTCCATTTAGACAATGCAGATTTTTATGCACATGATTTACTTTAGAACAGATACAGTACCCCCTTTGCCTCTCCGTTTAAATGCCGTGCTTCTGCAGTCACAGAGCAAATACTGCGCAATACATATTTCATATCAGTCTCCACACATTGAACTCAGACCTTTTTGTGCAGAGAACTCTTACAGAGGAGGAAGCTGTGTGCATCAAGTGTGTGCAGGCATTATCTAAGATATGGAGTTTTCAACATTTATAGACCACCTCGGACCAAGCCAAAGCAGCTCAGAGACCTCAAAAAAGAAAAAACTATTGCTTATTTGTGATATGTAGGCTACACCTTACCAAAATGACTTAAAAATAGTACACATATTTATAATGACTAATAGGTCTACCAGTGAAAATATTTTTAAGGGTCAGATCAGGAAGAAATAGCAAGACCTTCACAGACCTCAAAGTGTCAAGTTGAAAATCCTGGTAATAGAAAGTGAGAATGTCTAAAATACTTCAATGTGTGTTAGGATATTGTGATACTTGAAATACAACATCAAACAGTTGATTTTGTGTGAATAATATACATTTAAACTTACAAGTTTGACTAGAGTCAGAAATATAATTTAATAGTCCTGAATTACATAAGGTTACACCAGCAAAAATCTCATTTTTCATTAGAAGAAATGGCTCTTTAATCTTATTTTCATTGACAGTACCTGTACTTGCATCTAATAAAATGCACACATTATTAGCTTTTTGAAATAAATCTTTGATAACAATACGCTTTGTGGCTTGAAAATGTTGTTGAGTGCATGTTAAGTGGCATCTCCACAAGGTGCCAGTCTACAATTGATAATGAAGAGGGAGGTAGGGAGGTGTCTTTAACAATTGCTTTTTAGTGTTAACAATGTGTTAAGATACCGTCCGAATCTCCTAAGAATCCACTGGGTGACAGTGTGCCCAAAGCAGTGAGAAGGTGGACTGAATTCAGTTTATATTTGCATTCATGAATTGCAGGTGTGGGTTGATGACTCTTCGTTTCACTATCTGTGCACACAGGGTGCATTTGCACATCTCTCCCAGAGCTCGCAGAGAGATGTGGCTGCTGGAAAAGATCCGCGGTTCAGTGGAGGGGAACGCTCTCCGGCAAGGAGACTCGGCGGACAAACAGGGCAAAGCCCCCGCCTACTGCAACGTCCTCACCCCTGACAAGATCCCTGACTTCTTCATTCCACCCAAATTCGTGTGCTGCCCACCGGAGGAGGAGACGCCAGAGATGAAGCCAAAAAACGAGCTCCACT
This sequence comes from Cyprinella venusta, assembly GCA_038021265.1. Lineage (NCBI taxonomy): Eukaryota > Metazoa > Chordata > Actinopteri > Cypriniformes > Leuciscidae > Cyprinella > Cyprinella venusta. The sequence goes on along the minus strand of CM075870.1, from coordinate 33,895,172 downwards.
CTTCAGCGTCAGAGCAGACCATATGCTGCAAGAAGCCTCAGGGCAGTCCGCGCAGCCCACGCCTCATTAACAAGTTGGCTGGAGACACCAAGAACTTGCTCAAAGCTGCAAACCGCCACATCATCCAGATTGAGAGCGCAGATGACTTGGGGGCCGGGGAAGGGGGCGACCTCAACACGAACGCCGACCCGCAGTCCCAAACGGCCATGTCCCTGCCCTACGTGCCCAAAGCGCAAACCTCCTACGGCTTCGCCACGCTCATGGAAAGTCCTCACACGAGACGTAAGGAATCGCTCTTTCACAGCGACCCCACAAGTCCGCTTACCTCACCCAACAGCCAACGCAAGTCGCAGGGTAACCACCTAAACCCCAGTGACTGCAACACCTCCCACTCCAACCCCTACCGGTACTTCAGCGGAGGGGAAAGCGACACTTGCTCTTCGGCCGAGTCCTCCCCGTTCAACTCCCCCCTGTTGTCTCGTTCCGCGTCTCTCCTCAAGGTGTTCACCCACGAAACCCAAGCCAAAGTATCCCGGGCCAAGCGCTCCTTCGCCCGGCACAGTTCCCTCTCCACTGACGAGTGCAGCTCCGTCGAGACCAGCCCGAATATCCAGAGGCGCCTCCGTTGCCCTCCTTCCCCTGCTTTCCGCGGACGCAAATACGGAGGTAACATGGATCGCTTCACGCAGCACACCGTCAACCTCCACAAGGGGGGAACTCTACGCCTCTGCACGGACTACGACATCGATGCCGCCCGGCTTCACGTGCGCGTGCTGGCGGCCGAGGACCTCTACGACAAGCAGTTTGACGTGAAGAGCATCAACTGTTGCGTGGCTCTGTACCTGAACCCGGGAAAGCTCCAGAAACAGCGTAGCACCATCATCAAGAACAGCCGCAACCCCGTCTTCAACGAGGACTTCTACTTTGACTCCCTTCCCGTCGCGCAGGTGAAAAACCTTGCCATCAAGATGAAGGTGGTCAACAAGGGCACCAGTCTGAAGAGAGACCACCTACTGGGCGAGAGGGAGGTGCCCTTGAAGGAGTTGCTTTCTGGGATCTAGAAGTCTTGGCATGGGACGAACGCCTCAATGTTGTCTCCATCTTGCAGAACTATTCACGGAAATATTCCAGCTTTGATTCCAAGTGATTGGAGTTGCAGAACTCTCCAACTACAGGGGTTGGACAATGAAACTGAAACACCCGGTCTTACAACACAATCATTTATTAGGATGGTGAGGGCATCCAAATAAAGCACCAATTCATCTTGGGAATGACAGTTCGAAGTCCTTCACAGTGACCAGAGGGATTATGAGCCGTTCCTCTTCCAGAACAGTGTCCAGGTCACTATAGCCCCTTTTCCACCAAAGTTCTTTGTGTTTCGACAGCCAAAGAACCGGTTCGCGGCCGCGAGAACTGGTTCCAAAGCGGCACCAACTCTTTGCTGGACTAGAACCGTTCTTTTAGCGCGTCATGTTTACGTCGGGGGGCTGGGGCGGGTTTTAATGCGTTCTAAACATATTTTCTGACCATCGCAAATGGTCGAAACCGCATCGAAACTGCAGAAACAAGCAAGCGTTTTTATTTATTTATTTTTTTAAACATAAGCAGAAGAAAACAATCGCGATTGAACAAATAAATGGAAAGAAAAAAGACACAAGACAGGGGTACATAACTTATCAGAAAAAATTACATATCAAACGAAAAGTTTAAAAGACTTGCATATTTCAATTGTTTTTAAAGTTTTCTTGGTACACGAGTTAGAGATAATCCCAAAGCAATGTACTTGCAAGCGACGTAAACAGTGACGTAACGACGTCGTTCCCTGGGCGCTCTAGTCAGTGGAAAAGCAAAAAGGTTCTGAACGGGTTCGGAAGTTGAACCAGCTCCGAACCAACTTTGAACCAGCACCAGTTCCGAACCAGTTCTTTTTTCGGTGGAAAAGGGGTATATATGATGCTGGTGGAGGAAAACGTTTTCTGACACGTCAACAATATTCAGATCTGGGGACTGTGCAGACCATGGGAGATGTTCAACGTCACTTTCATCTTCATCAAACCCTTCTGTCACAAGTCTTGTGTGTGTTGGTGCATGATCATGCAGATACGCGGTTTAAGCATCAGGTGCTCATGATCCTCCAGCTCATGATTTTTGACTCGTGTCCATCAAACACAGTCAGGATTCTCATGATATTGCAGCGCAAACCATCACTGATCCACCCGTGCTTCACTCTGAAGATTGGCCACCAGGCATATAGATGTGAAACCTCCAACTTTGGCCAGTGTTTCAGTTTCATTGTCCAACCCCTGTAACTGTGTGCACCTTCCTAAATTGTTTACCAGCAGTGAGAGTGTTTTGGATGTACTGTATGTGTGAGATCCTCTGTATATATCCTCTGTATGAGTCTACAGGCATGCTTCGATTGTTCCCAGAGTTTGTGTTTGTGAGACCAACGTTGTCTTGATTCCAGACCCTGCTGGGTCTCACGGTTGGAGACACCGATAGATAAAAACAGCTCCCCGTCCACTGCTATCTCGACGGCAACAGCTCATTTAGTTGAAGTCACACACAAATGCATGCTTCATCAGCCGGTTTGAGCCTTAAAAATGTCGAGAATGACAACTATATATTTTCCCGCGTGTATTGCTGTAATAACAGTGTTTCGCCTTATGCCTCTCTAATTCCAATTTAGGGTTTAAGACTGTGACATTTCTCTCAATCTCACTGTAAACTACTGGACTTTTGCTGTCTTTCTGTTTGAGAATCGAATCTGTGCCGTTAAAAACACCCTTCAGCCTTACTTGAGTGACAAGCTGCTCACTTTGAGTGACAGAACTGTAGGGAGGGCGTGATTCGTGATTGGTCAGAACATACGACGTAATCGTGGATGTCATGACATCATGACTTCTGTAAATAGAAGGCTGTTCTAAATCTGCTTTTTGCTACACCTTACTCCCTGTTCCCTATAAAGTTAACTAAACCATGCACTGTTTGGAGAAAGAGTTCAAAATTGGAAACACAAAATTGCCATGGTATTACCATCCTAATTGGACCTGCAAATGTTTTAGTGCCATTACTTTTTTTCTTTTTTTTGCAGTAGCTTGGATCAGCATGGGCTTTTAGGCATGCACTCTATTAATACCATAGTTTGTCAAATTTACAATGGTTATTTATATGAATATAGTAATCATTCAGAACCTAACATATCGTACTATTACGATCTGATACTATCATGGTAACAGAGCCCGTTCTCATCCCAAGGCGTCATGGTAATGCTTCTTTTTACAGTCCAGTTACCCATGTAAATACTATGTACTTATTTTAGTAACTACAATGGGTAATAACTAGTACTATCCCTGAACCTACCCCTAAACCTAACCCTGTTTCATGTACTTATCTTATATTAGCCAGTACTTTCTAGGTAAGTACACTGTAAGTACCCTGTAAGTACTGTACTGTAAAAGAAAGCGGCACTAGCGTCATATACAACGCTTTTGCCAAAGCGTAGACATCCAACGCACATGGCACCCTTTTGCGTCAAATGAGACGCAGATATATATGGGGAAAAAGGCGCCTCCTAGTGGTCTAACCCTAACCCTACCCCATACCTAAACCTACCATAACCGAATCGTCTCATTTGACGCTAAAGGGCGCCATGTGTGTTGGATGTCTACGCTTTGGCAAAAGAGTCGTATATGACGCCTTGGGATGAGAATGCGTTGGGTAATACCATAATTTTTGGGACATGTGCCGTGGTAAAACCATGCTTTTGGACAAATGCCATGCTAATACCATGGCAATAGCTTCCTTTTACAGTCCAGTAGTGTACTTGACTAAAGTACTGCTAATATAAGGTAAGTACATGAAACAGGGGTAGGTTTAGGGGTAGGTTCAGGGTTAGTACTCGTTATTACCCAGTATTTGTAGTTACTAAAGTTAGTACATAGTATTTACATGGGTAACTGGACTGTAAAAGGAAGCGTTACCCATATTTGCAAGGCAGCCCGTAGCATGCAGTCCAAGTTTTTCGATATTTAGGCTCAATCCCAATTCACCCCTTGGCCCTACCCCTCCGTTGCGCGTTCACGTCTAGGGGTAGGGTGTACCGATTCTTCTTGAGATCGAGGGGTAGGGCGAAGGGGTAGGGCTACATAGCCCTCGAAACGGAGATTTTTCAGAGGCACACTCCAAACGGAGGGCTAAGAGAAAAGTTCACGGATTGCATCGGAAATCACCGGCGAGATGGATCGCAAACGGTTAAACACTTAAATTTAGCGCCAGATAATTCCACCACGCACTTTATTTACTCTTATAATAACACTATAGTCGTTTAAATTAAGAAATAGTATAATTAATTACCTTTCCGATCAGAAAAGACATACGTTTCGAGGAAGGGATGTTATAATCATCATGTTTATTCAAAGTAAAGAGCAGCTGCGCTGATGATTGTCAGTTGTTGTCATGGAGAAATCCTGTACTTACTCTGTAACGGCAGAGACATCGCCGACGACTAATGACGAATCGGGTTCATGAAGTGTTGTTCCATTTCGTAGGGAAATATTTCAACCCCTTGGCCCTTGTAACTTCGTTTTAAGGGCCAAGGGGCACACTCGAAAACAAGGGGTAGGGCCAAGGGGTGAATTGGGATTCAGCCTTACCCTGATTATACCATGGCATTCTTTGAGGTGCCATGTAAATACTATGGTATTTCCTATAAGCTACACCAGGTAAAGCCATTATATAAAGGCTATGCTAACATACACTACGCTTGCAAATGAGTTTCTTCGGAAACTTAACATGTGTGTTTACGTTTCTAAAGGACATTTACTCTAGTGCCATTTTAGTTCCAATCTCAGGTTAGGGAACATATTGCTTTTTAGTACGTGTGCACTTTAATGGAGTACGTTGTTGATTTGGAATGGTACGTTTTTGGTAACGTTTAGTAAAGTATACAATTGTTCAATAAGATTTGGGATATCCTCCCGTTTTTTCATACACTGTTTATGTTCATAAAGTGTTCAGATGCGTATTATATTAAATATGTGCACAGTTTTGGCATGTTTATAGTAGATGTGTGAGTGTGTAGATGTTTACCAATGGGAGGAGTCGCATGGCAAAGTGTTCAAGCCCTCACGATTTGATTTGTAATGTTACACAGTCAGATTGTGAAAGTAAGATATAAGCTCACATCTTTTCTTAACATCTTCCCTTCTGTTGGAGCCACATCACTAGCGTTATTTTGTGTACTTTGATATTTCTGACGACCAATTTACCTGTATTTTGCTCATGCATTGTCTTGATTGGGATTTCAAGAGAAAAATGGTGTTAAAAGATGTAAATCTTAAAGTTTTAAAAAGAAAAATTCTCTATGTTGAAAATGCATGGGATTTTCACCCCAGAAGCTTCTGTTGCACTCAGATACTGTTGATTAAAGCAGAGTTAGATTCATTTGGACTTTAAAATTACTGTTGTATAAGACACTGTAATGCGTCATACACGGCAAGCTTTTTGTTTGACCTAAAGAGTGTCCGGTAATATTCCTGAGAGCTCTTCAATCAGGTCACTGCGCTCCTCGGTTCTTGAGTGGATTCACACAATTGCACCGCTATTAGAAGTGAGACAGATTGTCTCACAGTTCTGGCTTCAGTTCAAGAAAACACATCTGTGTGTTTTTGATGAATCATTTGCATATCCTTAAGGGTGAAGTGTGTAATTTACATGCCACATGTAACACCAAATGGAATTGCGACTAGGTTTTCACATTTTCCATTGTAATGTGAGTGATGTTTGCCGATGCAAAAGTTGCTATGGAGTTGTTGTTGGTTGCTAAGGTGTTCTGACTGGTTGCTAGGCCATTTGCAACTTCCATAGTCTGGCATTTTTCTGTGTGAATTGGGATTTCAATGAGGAAAATCTCAGGTGGGAAGAACTTGATTCCATCCATGAGGAAGGGGATCGAATGGTGAAAGATAAAAGTCGTCGGCTTTTGATTAATGATTAAAAATACAGTTTTTTATGAATCATGACAGATGAGTCATGCCCAATAGGGATGTTCCTGAAGCCGAATATTATGTTCGGAAAGGAAATGTCACATTCTACGGAGCCCAAGGACATGGTGATGAGAAAAAAAATTATTACACGCTTTTTGCGTTCTCTCGCAATTATATATTGTATAATTTTATTGGCATCAGGAAGTCACTATCGACATGCGGCGTATTGAAATCACTTTTGAATGCAAGTTTGCTTTTTACATTCACTTCTTTCCAATTCGCAATCATGCTTACTATGTTTAAAGGGGTTTGACCACACATTTTACAAAATAAGATATTTGTAAAGTCCTCCATAATCCTGCTGTCAGTCATCTTTCCTTATTATATTCATGTCCCAGTAAACACAGAACCTTCCTTTAACGTTCCCGAATGGTCCCATGAGGTTAATTTTTTGGGAACCAAACAAGAAGGCTATAGGAAAGTTCCATGTTTGTTATTTTTAGGTTCCATTTTTATAACGTAAGGAGAATGTTCCGGGAACGTTCCCTTAACCCTAAGGAAAAGTTCTATAGGAATGTTCTGGGAACCAAAAATTAACGTTCCCACAACCTAAATTCACAATCTCACACTCTTAAAAAAATGCTGGGTTGTTTTAACCCAAATTTGGGTCAAATATGGCCATGTTAAAAATGTAATTTGGCTGAGTTTGTCCATATTTGGCATCCCACAACCCAGCATTTTTTAGAGTGCATGGATTTAATTTGAAACGACCGAATTTTGGCAGCAGAAATCCACCAAACAACAGTAAATGTGACAGTATTGAGAAGAGTTTTTATTTAATCTTGACTTTTCTTGCTATTTTAGATTTTGACACCTTGTCTCAATCAAAATCTGCTTATATTTTCATTTTCACTTTAAGTGTCATGATATAGCATGCTGCGTATGTTTAAATGATCAGTTTTAGTGCTAAATTTTTTGACTTCATTGATGAATTTGCCCTTTTCTAAATCACATTCCTGTTTTTCCTTCTTTCATGAATTCATTCATACTTGGGCATTTTCTGCTCCGCCGAGTTATCATCTTTCATCCTTCATTAAACGCACTTCCATGTCATTTTTTTGCCAACCTGAAAACCTTTATTTTAAAGAAGAAAGCCTGAACACCTTGAGCACACACGGTCTGCAATTACACTCCGGATATGAATCACTCCATATGTGCTTCATGCGTAGACTTCCAGAGTAGCCTACAATGATTCATTTATTAAATAATTTCCATTTCTATTTCCATCACTCTTTTAAAACGGCCAAATCGCCGCTGTATTAGATTTCCCATCAGAGCCATGTAGAAATCTAAAGGGAGGAGGGAGGGGAGGGGTTCAATCACATTTTATTTCCATAGCCATATTGCTGTACTTGAGATTAAAGTGTCTCGCACTCGTGTTCGGATAAGTCATGGAAAATGAAGTGCCTATCCACTGTACTTGATTCCCGTTCCTTCCCTATACGCCCGTCACCAGCCGCAGCGGTCCTATGCATGTGTACATAAACACACCTGTGATGTGCCATTTCAGACCCGGAAATCAACCTTCCTTTAATAGTGTATCACTCAAAGATGTGGTGTTTCCAAAGATGGATGTGGTTATTATTAGATGCACTGTCAGTTTTGTTTATCCAGTGGTACCTCTTTCTCTTTTCCAGACTGATTTTCTCTCCACAACCTTACTGGATCATGCTATTGCTTTGTCTGTTATACCTTGCTCAATAAAAGTTGTGTAGATGGTGTACAAAGATTGCTTTCTGTCTTTTAATCCCCAGTTTTGAGTCCAGAATGTTTGTGAAAATGTGAACTGAAGCATGATCTTAATATCAATATCAATATCCGAACTAAAGCAATATCAATATATAGGCTACACTGTAAAAAATGCCTGTGAAATCTACAGTTATTTACTGTAGATGTCACAGTAACAATACTGTAAAAGATTTTTACAGTAGAATATTGTAAAGTTTACAGTAAGACCTTAAAAATCACAGTAGTCCAAGCATTACAGTGGAAATCACAGTAGTCAAAGTATTACGGTAAAAAATCACAATACAGCCACTATAGTACTGTATTTAATTGTATTGATTTCACAGTATAAACATAAAATACTGTAAATGGAAGTACAGTACCTTTACTGTAAAGAGTATTCACAGTAACTTACTGGCTAATCGTTGCCAGTAAGTTACTGTAAATTTTACAGCAAATTTTTTACAGTGTGGCAGCATCTTAAACTTTAGAGACAAACAAAAAGCCTTTCAGCTTCATTCAATATTGAGTTCATAGAGAATTTAAAGATCGACAAAAGAGTGCAAATTATATTAATTTTATTAGACCCGTCTGAATTTCATTTAAAGTTTTTTTTTTAGTAAACGAGAGTTGCACTAAGGCATTGTGTATTAAACTAACGCGTGCATCAAATGAGTCCAATTTTGAATGGATTTGTAGTATTTCTACACTTAAGAAAAGTCCACAAAAAAGGCAATGTAACATGTTAAAATGATTTTTTCACAGGTGTTTTACCGCAGTTTTGAATTACGCATTGCTTTGTGTTGTGCTTTATAGGGTTAAAGGAAATGTAAACTTTAATGGAAAAATGGGTTGTGTATTTTTTTTTTGCATGTACATTATGAAGTTGTACAATGCAGAAAGGTTTACAATTTAGATGCTGCTTATATGTTCAAATTACGCTAATAATTTATGTGCAAAAACCTATAGAGTAAACGTCACCATGAAATGTGGTAACCGTTGTCAGAAGATGATTACTGATGTATTCTGATGAAATAAGAAAATGGTTAGAAAATCAGTACATTCTGTCTAAGCCTGAGAAATCATAATTGAAGACACATTGTGTGTCCTGGGCTTGTGTCCAAATGGCAGATTTGTTGTTTTTGTTTCTCCAGGTGTCCTGTCCAAACGTCTGAAGATGCAGTTAATGGCAAAATGACAAAAGAAAAAAAAAAGTGTGTTCATCATGTAAAAAAAGAGAAAGGTTTGCACTATAAAAAATAAAAAAGAAAGAAAATGAAACACTGTCAAAAAAAAAAAAAAACAAAAAAAAAAACAACGTATTTTTACGGTAAAAAAATGGCAGTTATGGCTGCCAGAACTTCACCATCAAAAATACGGTAGAAGCATTATTGGTTTTACAGACTTAACTTAAAATTTACAGTTATCAATCATATTTCATTATCTAATGTAATTATAATTTACCTAACTATTAAAGTATTGATATTTGTTTTGACAATCATCACTAGAGATGAGTCACATGATCAATCAATGCTCATCACAAACAGCTCTTCCACATAAAGGTTAGAACCTAAAACGTACATATTAGCACCTAAAATATAAGGACCTAAAATGTACATATTAGCTCCTGAAATGTACATATTAACACTTAAAATGTACATATTAGCTCCTGAAATGTACATATTAACACTTAAAATGTACATATTAGCACCTAAAATGTACATATTAGGACCTAAAATGTACATATTAGCACCTAAAATGTACATATTAGGACCTAAAATGTACATATTAGCTCCTGAAATGTACATATTAACACTTAAAATGTACATATTAGCTCCTGAAATGTACATATTAACACCTAAAATGTACATTATTAGAACCTAAAACGTACATATTAGCACCTAAAATGTACATATTAGGACCTAAAATGTATATATTAGCTCCTGAAATGTACATATTAACACCTACAATGTACATATTAGCACATAAAATGTAAATATTAGCACCTAAAATGTACTAATTAGCACCTAAAATGTACATATTAGCTCCTGAAATGTACATATTAACACCTAAAATGTACATATTAGCACATAAAATGTACATATTACCACCTAAAATGTACTTATTAGCACATAAAATGTACATATTAACTCCTAAAATGTAAATATTAGAACCTAAAATGTACATATTAGCTCCTGAAATGTACATATTAACACTTAAAATGTACATAGTAGGACCCAAAATGTATTAACAACTAAAATGCACATATTAGCACCTAAACGGACAAAAGTTTACCTTTTGAAAAGGTACAGCCCCAGTGACAGCTTTTGGACCTTTTTTCTGAGAGTGTAGTATGTTGCGCATGCGCGGTCAACATGAGACAACTCTGTAGTCCAGAGTCATTTTAAAGATTCGTGGAGTAAAAAGAGGAGTGGGTGGATTTTTACCATTGTAGGGTGGTTGACACACTACCGGCACAAAATTTATGTTCAAACATCATGTAAAAATTAATTTAGCTTAACATGTCCCGTTTAAACTAAACATATGTGGTGTAATATAGTTCACACCACTTAAAATTTATGAATGTTATTGCATTAGACACAAAAGACGCAACGCCTGCTATTGCATGTTTAACTTTCTGGAGTTGCTGTACTCAAGTAGAGCTCTGATTTACTACAAAAATGTTTTATGCTTGCTAAATGAAAAGTGTTTTCTTTTCCAGTGCGAATCTCCAGCCAGCTGAACAAAGATTTAAGTCTTGTTATCTTCTTGTGCGAGTATCTAGGTCAAGGTCAAATTTTGTGAAATTGCAATAAAATAACTTTTCCACTTTAATTTGCCTTAAGAGGAACTCCAAATTACACAGCCTGAACAATAGCATTTGAATGCTCTTTTTTTTTCTTCTTTGCACACCATGCATAAATGACCACATAACAACAATAACAAACATGCTGTGCTAACATTAGCCACTGCATAAATTGTTTTTTTTTATTATTTGTGTAAGGCTTCTTGATGTTTCGGACAGATGCATTTGGACATATTTCTTTGTCAGTCACTCTTTTATCGAAGTGACTTATAAAATGGTGCTTAGCCCATATTGTTCTGTGAAGTCAATTACAGCCACAGCAACAAAAAACTAAAAAAATCAAAGAATGATGTGCTATTAGCAGCAATAGGAGACGGAAACCTTGACAGTTATGAAACTCAAGACAGTTATAAACCCATAATGAGTTTTTGGATTAGATTTCGGAGCTCTCTCTAGTCTAAAGTAAGTGAGTTTGATGTGCTGTTAGAGAAGTGCACAAAACAGTAAGCTATGGAAGCTTGTTTCCACCATAGAATGAAAAATATAAAAGGTAATTGCGACTTTTTATCTCACAATTCTGACTTTTTTTCTCACAATTGCGAGATGAAAAGTCAGAATTGCGAGTTATAAAGTCAGAATTGCAAGTTATAAAGTCAGAATTGTGAGTTATAATGTCAGAATTGCTTGAAGTAAAGTCGTAATTGCGTGATATGAAGTCAGAAATGCATGATATAATGTCAGAATTGTGAGATACTATTATTTTCCCCCAATTGGCCTGATAAGTCGCAATTGCGAGTTTATATCTCACAATTCTGAGAAAAGATGTCAGAATTTCGACATATAAACTCGCAATTATGTGTTATAAAGTCAGAATTGCGAGATGTAAACTCGCAATTGTGAAAAAAAGTCAGAATTGTGAGATAAAAAGTCGAACTTCTGTCTTTTTTCTCAGAATTGTGACTATATCACCCAATTCTGACTTTATATAACCCAATTCTGACTTTATATCTCTCAATTCTGACTTTATAACTCAAAATTGTGACTTTTTATCATGCAATTCTGACTTTTTATCTCGCAATTGTGAGAAATAAAGTCAGAATTGCGAGATAAAAAAGTCACAATTATTTATTTTATTTTTTATTCAGTGGCGGAAACAAGTTCTGTCATATTTATTCACCCTCATGTCATTTCAAACTTTCTTCTGTTGGAGATGGAGATTCTGCGATACATCAAACCCAATATAATGAGAGGATCTGTCTAAACTGGAAGCAACATGACAAATCCCAGATAGTAAACTGATGTCCTGTTCAGGGGTCAGACAGATGTGCAAACCTCTAACCAAGGGTCAACAAGTCAAGAATCAATGATAAGTATTACATCGACCGAAAATTTCAACAATGCACAAAAATGACAGGCGCTCTCGAGATGTAGCATAATTTTGCCATATGGATGCTCATAGGCAGAGCTTATATTTATATAATTATAGCTTTCATGCCTGACTGAAGAAATCATCTGTCAGTCTTTCAAGTGGCTTTTCGGCAGGATAACAGCCAACTGCAAAATGTCTGCCATATTGTGTTATGGATTATGGGTTTGGCCGAGGGTTTCTATGGCAACTATGCAGAACATTTTACCGTCCGGTTTGGAATCCGAGTTGATCAGTATGTTCAGTGCATCTGCTTCGAAAAATATTTGTAGAGGAGCTTCTGGAGTGACAGATAAAGACCACAAAACTGTCTGCAACTGAACTAGACTTTGTTCTGTAGTTTTGTGTATACTTTTTGAATTGTATTATGTTCATACACTGCCAATGTGGGTAAATCTGACTTTTTACCAAAGCTTCTCAGTTGAAGTCAGCTATAGGAAAGGTCAGTGGAAAGATCGAAGGTTGACTATAGGTTAAAAGCACAGTCTCTTAGGCTCTGTGAATGGTATTAAGATGTGTTTCGGTCGATCGGATCACAAGAGGACGATACAAGTGTGAACAGGGTCTAAAATGTTTTAAGCTTGTCCACTTCCAGAGGTAGTTGAACATGCATTCGACCTGATTGCTTTTGTAGTGCAGACGCTCAGTTGGTCAAATGTGTTCAAAGAGCCATAAAAGACCATTTACTCACTGTAAAAATGAATATGCTTCTAATCAATAGAATTGTGGCAACAGATCACAAGCAATATTATTAATTAAATTGATCAAATTAGAATTAAGTTATAATTAATCAAATTATTCCTTTAAAGTTAACGATTTAAAATGAGTAAAGTTTACACCAAAAATTTTAACAAAAATATCTCACTTACAGATGTCAAAAATTAATTAAGAACTCTTTGTTTTATATTGCCAACATTGAAGACACCTGATGTTAACAAGCAGAATCACTGAAGGAGAAAACCGTAATTTTAAAACAAACCTAAAACAAACACTGATCACCATAATGGTGACTTCAATTTATGTTTTTTTTTTTTTTTTTGGTTGTTGTTGTAGGTTTTACTCATTTTAAATGGTTAACTTTTAAGGAAATAATTTGATTAATTATTACTCAAATCTAATTTGTTAAATTTAATTAATAATGTTGCTTGTAGTCTGTTGCCACAATTTGTTTGATTAGATAAAGCATATTCATTTTTACAGTGTGTCCTAATGCGAAACATAATGTGAACTACTCTAGCCGGACGGGGTTTAAACTGTCAACTGGAGACCCAAGATTAGTTTGAAGATGAAAAATTTACCAAGCTAGGGATCGGATGCATGATATATCGACCACCATATCTGTATCAGCCGATATACAGTGGCCATAATCGTGATTTTAACGGTAAAAGACTGTAAAAATGCTACAGTGCAAAACTGTTAATTGGTTAACAGAAAGTTTCTATACTATATACGGTAAATAACTGTGATTTTACTGTAAAATACCGTTAAATTTACAGTTTTTGAAAGTGAAAAGAACGACTCTGTATAATTTACAGTGAAAAACCGTAAATTGACATTCCCATAATTCCCTGTGTGACACTTCACATTTTATGTATTTTTGTTGAAATAACTATGGTTCCTGATAGTTTTGTTGTTGTTTTTTCTAATCAGTTATGTACATTAGGGTTTTATGTTACATTTAATGTTGTTAAATCAATGTTTATTGCATTTTTTTATTTCGTGTGTTACCATGATGGTGTTTCATGTTTGTGTGAATGACACTGTGCAGTTTCTTTATATAAGTATTAGCTTGCTAATGAAAGTCTACTTGTGATGAGCTTTGATTGCTCATGTATCTCATCACTGCTGTGATGATTGTTGGTTGTCAATGTCTTACAATAGTACAAACCAGATAATAATTTTTCAAAAGGTTGGTAAATCAACATTTTATCAGAAAATGAAATATGGTTTATTACTGTAAATTTTAAGTTAAAGGGATACTCCACTTTTTTTGGAAATAGGCTGATTTTAGCAATCCCCCAGAGTTAAACAGTTGAGTTTTACCGTTATCGAATCCATTCAGCCGATTTTCGGATATTTAGAAGAATATCAGTAACCAGACAGTTTCTGGTCTCATTGACTACCATAGTATATTTTTTCTACTATGGAAGTCAATGAGACCAGAAACTGTCTGGTTACTGATATTCTTCTAAATATCAGAAAATCGACTGAATACATTCGAAAACGGTAAAACTCAACTGTTTAACTCTGGGGGAGTGGTAAAATGAGCCTATTTCCAAAAAAGTGGAGTATCCCTTTAAGTCTGTAAAACCATCAATGTTCCTACCGTTTTGTTAATGGTAAAGTTCTGGCAACCACAGCTGCCGTTTTTACCGTAAAAATTGCGGTTTTATTTCGTTATCGGCACGATAAGAAAATTTGGCTGATATATTAAAGCTGATAAATAATGGATTATTTCCTTCAGGTGAGACACTTCAGATGAGAAATGTTCAACATCAACGCGCAAGTCTGTCATATAAGCTACAACGAGAACCTCGCTATAATTGTGGGCTTGGGACATGGACATTAATGGTGAGACTTTTGTTTTTGTAATCAAGCTGTCAAAAATTATGTAAAAATTCGGATTTCGATTTATCGACCGATATATCGATTATCGGCTTTCAAATATAAATAATTATCGGTATCGGTCAAAATGTTCATATCGGTGCATCCCTAAACCAAGCACAATGTTCTCTCATCATTCCTGATTTCTAACACACACTCGTTCGGCTGGTCTTGCGGCTGTCAGAGCAGAAACTAAAGCTGATGCTCTCTGTGTGTTTTACTGCTGTCTCCAGTTGCGTTCCTGTGTAAATTATATGAGCTTATTTCATAGCTGTAAACAGGGCCTTCGAAAAACTGTTTAATCATTTAATATTTGTTATACTGCAAAAATTATTTTCTCACTCTATTTTGTCTTGTTGATATCTCAACATTCTTAAATCAAGATACATTTCTTGAGAAGCAAGATTAAGTATTAGTTTTTGCTTCAAACAAGAAAATATCTGTCAAATATTATTTGTCCTTTTAATGAATTTTATTTTTCCTGACCCCGTCAGCAGATTTTTGTTCTTTTTTTTAAAATATATATATATATATATATATTTTTTTTTTTTCAGAGTAAATTCGTGAGGGATATTTTTTAGCTATTTTTACACAAGGCTATTTCAGAATTAATCAAAAATTTGATAATGAATTTTAAAATGCATTTTGGAAATGCATTTTCTACCTGCTGTCCTCTATACTATAGTGTCTGTTACGAGTCTGTGTAGGAAACATAGTATCAACTTTATATAGATGCAAGAATACCAAGTAGAAAATGTTGCTATGGCAACAAAGGAACCATTGTCTCCTGATTTCAGAGGGTGAATGTTTAGAGAGTGGCCATATTTCATCAGATCACATGAGCCACAAAAGTTCTGAGTAACTCACTGAAGTTTTAGGAAATGTACCCTCAAAGGCTTGTTATGGTAATAAAACAGGCGCTGTGATCTTTCACTGGTTTTCCCTGACAACTGTTAACAATTCCATGGTTATTCTTTACAGGCAGTTGCTTTCAGAGTCAAAACAAAAGAGTATCAAAGCAGATTAAATGGCTCTGAGAGAAGCGAAACTGCAGTTTGATGTCAAACCAGGTACATTTAATACAAGCAAAATAACAATGAAGCTTATTTGGGAGCTTTCAAAACAGAGTTCGACTTTTTTTATGGGTTTGATTGCATTCATAAAATAACTGAACTTTAATCATGATTGAATAAAATGTTTTCTGCAAATAATTATAATGAAGGCAAGTAAATTAAGCCATGTTTTGACAAATCATCTTCTCAACTGCTATGATTTATCCTCGCTGCAAGTGAAGTGCATTTAATGTAATCTATATTTTCTCTTCCCTTGCACAGTTTTGCTAATATGGTTTATGGGGATGAAGGTATGTCGCATGTCTAATTTGTTTAGCTTTTTAATTTGTACGGAAATAACAGAGTTTGAATTTTCGAGATAGCCATGTGCAATTATGTAAATACTTGCATTTTATTATTAGCTTGCAGCATTGTTTTCCACATGTTGTAACCTTTGTTACCTTAAATTATATGTTTATCTCTGTAAAGCTGCTTTGAAGCAATCTACATTGTTAAAAGCGCTATAGAAATGAGGATGACTTGACTTGCGGTCTCTGACCATCAGCTCAGACCTGTGAATTTCCAGTTGAGAAGAACTGGTTTCCAGTACATTTACATTTATTCATTTAGCTGACGCTTTTATCCAAAGTGATCCATTGCTTGTGAGTGTAAATGAATATGCTTGGACTTGGTGCTGGAAACCCAAAGCACAGGACAATAGAGACAATGACACCAGAATACAATATTCCTGAAGCTGTTTTAGTTGAATTTTATTTTAGTTGAATTATCCACAATCCATGTTGCATATATTAATGCATTTTTGCATTGCGATATATTGACACGGTATATTGCTACATACATAATAGCTATCCATTTGGGCACTCTCTTGCGATATCGTTTGAATGCGTTTCAGTAAAACTAAACCATCAAAATATGTTTTTGAAGTAAAATAGATAGCCGAAACTCTTGTCATTAGCGAGTAGCGACACCTGTGGCGGTTAAGTGAACTGCAGCAGCATTTACTTCACGTGCTCACTTACGCATTAAGACACTGAACACGATTTATCGCCAAGATGAACTAGTGGTGAATTTCTTTTTTGTTCTTTGCTTAGAATAAAAAAAAAATGTTGGAAATATCTTTGCAGATATACTGCTCACGAACGTCCAGATGCCGTACACGCTGCTGAAGGTGACGTTTAGATGAATATGTAATAACGCACAACCGGCACATCCGGGAACTTAACTGTCAATTTTGTCCCCGCCCCCTTTTGGGGGAAAACAAACTAGACTCCCCATAGATTTCAATACAAAAAAATAACAGCAAAAACCAACGTCCATACACAGCCGACAGGCGTAAATAACTTAAGAAATCATTTATATAAAACATGTCAAGTAATTATATGTCCACCCTGCCTGCCATAGTGTGTGAAAAACACATACACAAACTTAATTTGGTCAATTTAAAAACATGTCCCTTTATTCTCCCAGCGTCAAATTGGGGTAACAACCCCACCCAGTGGCCAGAGCATGGGCCAGAGGTGTCTTACCCGGACATTTACTTTTACATTTACTTTTACGTCAGCGCTAGCAGCTAGGTGCATTGTGGGTAATTTTTTATTGAGCGTTGATTTATGTGTTATTGCAGTAAGAACTTAAAGTTTTTTTGATGTTAAAGATATGTGTGTTAATGTTCAAGTTAGATCAGATGTTCTTAGTTCATTTACTGCTGTAAAAATGTGTCTCTCACCGTCATGGAGAGAAATGTGTAAAGCAATAGGAGCTTGCCTGTGTCTACTCTTCAAGCTTCTGATTTTTCAGTTGAATTCTTATACCAGTCCACCTTTTGATAACACTGTCGTGCGGTGTATGGGACAAGAGTGTTCTGATCTCATGTTAGGAAGTAGTATATGCCGCGTTCCAGACAACCTGTAACTCGTGTTTTTCCAATCTTATTCCCGTGAAAGTGCACTGGAACGGCCGTCAAACCCGTGACTTACCACCCGTGAACTCGTACTAGATCGATGATGTTCACGGATGAAATCTGAACTAGGAAGAATGTTTTTTTTTTTTTTTTTATTGTTTCTGGAATCAATGATAAATACATGTCTGACCATTGGAACAAAACAAAAAAACAAGAAAAATCGCATTCTTGATGATTTATGGTGTTTTTATTTCCATTAGACATGTGTCCACTATATTGACGCTGATGCATTAAAGTGGAGGGGCTCCCCTGTTTCAAGATGGCGGCTCTATTGACGCATTCGTTCCAATGAACTGCCGTAGCCAAGGTGAGGTCTAGTTTATATGTCTATGGTGCTCACGAACGCATGGCCTACAAGACACTGAACGCGATTCATCGCCAAGATGAACTAGTGGTGAATTTCTTTTTTGTTCTTTGCTTAGAATCAAAAACATGTTGTTAATATCTTTGCAGATATACTGCTAATGAACGTCCAGATGCCGTCCACGCTGCTGAAGGTGACGTTTAGATGAATATGTAAATATGTGCTGCACCTCGCGACAAAATAAACACACAACAAAAATGACTGAAGTGAGGAAACAGCAGTTAAAGAAAGCATCTGATCGTATCGATGTGGATGTGTTTGCACTATTCCTGGGATTCTCCGACATCTTGTCAACGTATGAGGAGGTAGGTAATTAAAATTATTCAGCTCTGATATAGCTATGTGAGAGTATTTAAATAAATCCCCTTCTTTGCATGACACTATGGCATTACAGTACAGAATGGTTATTTCAGCATTATCTTAAACATTGTTGCAATTATGTTTATGTGAGCGCGTGTAATCGTCACATCCTTTTGATTTTCGCGGGTCAAAAGTCCTTCACATAAAAACCACTTCGACAAACTTGGAAATCGGGGAAGATATTTTTTAAGTTTCACACATTGGTTTTGTAAAGACATTATCCAAGATGAGATATAATTCACGAAACACCATTTTAAGTTTCAGATTATCTATTTTGATTATTATTATTTATTTTTGTTTTTTTGTGTATTTTTTTTTAAATTTCCAAGCACAATGAAAAACAGAGAGGCAAGACAACCTGGACAAATCAGGTTTCAGATTTTCATAGTTGATTTTATTTTAAAATATAAAAGCTGAATTTGATTTGATATTATGTGATCATTTTAGAATTGTCAAGTTGATTTTTAAGCCTATTGAATGTAAAAGGGCTGCATAAACATCTATTCCATGGAGAAACTAACAAACTAACTAACTTTGTTATTTATTTATATATGATTTATTAATATTTTTGAATGAGCTTTTATTTGTATATTTATATTTTCAGCTTTCATGTTAATTTGTTAGATCCTTTTAAAATCCTTTTAATTTTACGTGCTTTGTCATTTTAATTATTTTTTTTAAAGCTAAATATTTCCATTAAGCTTTCATTTCCCCCCCCCCCCCCCCCCACTAATTTTACTTCAGCTTTATTTTTTATTTTATTTCAGCTAGGTTTTGTTGTAATTAAGTTTTTCCACCTAATATTCGATTTAATTGAGTTTTTGTTTAATTACCGCAAAGTTTAAGCTAACAACACTGGTTTGGAATAACATGAGGGTAACTTAAATAATGAGATCATTTTGAAAAAAAAAAACATTTGGATTACTCAATCTGAAAAGTTGGCTATTTTGTTTCCAAATTTTAACCAAGCTAACAATACAAAGCAAAAACGGGCAATCATTTAGCCTGAATTTGGGCACTAATGTAAAACACAGGGTCCTTTACTGTGTAGAAGGGACTGTTGCAGACTGGGAGTTTGCGTTTGATTGGTCGGTGTCCTCCCTCTCGACGGCTTTGAGTGTGTAGATGAAAGCTGGCGTGGTGAGTTTTGATGATTGCAAGGCAATGGTGAATAAAGGAGCCAAAACGCTGCCGCACACCAATCACAGCCTAATCAACATGAGCAGAATGCTATGTGCTCAAAAGGCACAGGACTGTGTATTCAACTGCTATTTATAAAAGATCAAATGCTGCTGGCCGCTCAGTGATATTCCGGTCAAAGCACAGCGCTGAGTTGTTTATTAGATGGCTATTTAGATTCAGCCCAAGAGTTTTTTTGTGTGTGTCCAGCTTTTGTTGGCTGCTTATGACCCACTTTATATCCTGAAGTGCACACACACATAAACACATACAGTAGCTGCATGCACACACTGATTATTTGTATGAGATTCCACCCATTCAATAAGCCTCAAAACACAAAAATTGTGTTGCTGCCTTAGATGTAGAAACATGAGAAGTAATACAAAGTTCTGTCATGACACAGATGGCACAGGCTAACAGGTAGTAGTTCACTTTTAAAAAAACTTGCTGATAATTTACTCACCCCCATGTCATCCAAGATGTCCATGTCTTTCTTTCTTCAGTCAAAAAAAATTAAGGTTTTTGATGAAAACATTCCAGGATTTTCTCCATATAATGGACTTCAATGGGAACCAAACGGTTCAAGGTCCAAATGAGAGTTTCAGTGCAGCTTCAGAGGGCTTTAAACGACATCAGACGATGAATAAAATCTCTGTGTGAGTGGAAGAAGATTGATGGATATTTTAAAATAAAATTAACTTTGAAAATCTGAAACATGAAACTGAAAAAAAGCGTGTCATGCATTATATTTTATGTTGATATAGCGGCAGCAACCTTGGATTTGCTTTACCTTTAAACGGCTTCTTTTAAACAAATGACTTTTTTTTTCGGATCTGTTAGATGTGGCAGCTGAGCAGTCATTTCAGTGTGAGTTTCTAAATCTCGGCTATGTAAAGTATATTTCATAATTCACAGATATGTGTGGGACGACTCTTTTTGCTGGCAGGCTCGCCGCTTAAAAGTGAAGTGTGTGATTTGTTTGCAACTAGCATCATTGATCGAGCCAATGTTTATATGCCAGGCGCTTAAACGGATCGATGTTTTGATTGTGCCGCAGTGTTTATTTATTTCAGGAAACCAACTTACACATTCATTCTGCATATTAAGCTGAAAAAGGAGAAAATTACACAGATGATTCATGCAGATCCAAGCGAAATATTCATCAGATATCAGTAAACCTTGAATAGCAAGCAATTATACTTTCTGAACTTCTGTGTCTTGAAGACAAAGTTATAAAAATAACTATAAAATAAAAAAGAGATTTTTGGAACATTGTGAGTACACAACTGCAGAAAATATATCACACTGTGCAAGTGATTTTTGGATATTTTATTACAAAATTCGTTCATATTATACCTCTAAAATGACACTGTTATGATAGTTTAATTGATGTGAGACTCTAATTAATCCTTTGCACGTTGACAATACAGTACAAAATGACTCTTTCATTATTACCCTGAACATTGTGGGCAACTAAGCATTCATATCATGTCATTTAACGGAAGACAGGCTCTCGGGAACACGTGTATCCGTCACATCCTTTTGATTTCCCCGGCAAAAACAACCCGAGACCTTCAATATTCAGTCAGCAGGCTAGACAACCTGGAAGTCGGGGAAGTCTTGTTTTGTTACACGTTGTTCACACATTGACAATAAAAAAAGCAATTCATAAATGAAATGTCTTGCATTATAGCCTATTTTAATTTAATTCAGTCTTATTGAAGTCTTGGACTGTTTGTAGTTTTATGTAATTTTCTGAACCTCAGCTCTTGTTGTTTCAGTACATGTAAAAGAACAGCATGAACATCCGTCAAAACATCTCAGAAGAAACAAGTTCGAGTTTGGACTGACATAAGGGTGAGTAAATTACATTTTGGGCGACATAACCATCTAAAAAGAGCCTATGCCTGTAAAATATTTCCAGTGAGCACTCAGTGTTTTCTCTCAAAACTCATCTGCATTTAAAGTGGGCATATTCCATTTCTGCTCGGTCAACATGGCAATGAAGAGGTGTTTGGCAGTTTAACACAGCACTTACAGTTCATAGGTGAATGATTATGTGATATTGATTCATTCAGTGTGCTGGAAATGTGCTGGCTATATATTTTCAGTTTAAAATATATAGCTCTTTCTTTCTTTCTTACTTTCTTTCTTTTTCAAATTTGAATATGGTAAAAATAAATGAGATAACAAAATATAACATCAAATAGTTTAACAAAAATATTGTTATGCAAATGAAAATAAAAATAAAACATTTTGGGGAAAAATGAAGAACAGTCAGTCAGTATAATATATAATATAATCAGTAATAATAATAATCTCCAGATTGTCTTTTTGAGTGAAGATAGTATAGTGGAAAAAGTCTGAATTTGAGTCCCAGCTATTTGGGAAATGGAATTAGATTCCAGGAGCAGTTGTGAGCTTTCAAGCTTTTATTTTCTTCCTATTGACCTTTTGAAAGTTGCCATTTTTCTAACATAAATTGCTCACATTTAAAGGGTGGCATCTCTGCATGGGTCTAATAATCCACACTGAGAACATTTACAGTTAAACTGGTGACCAGGATTATGAGTGAAATCTTTCTGTTTCGCATTCTGTTATGAACAGAGTTATTCTGGTATCATTGATATATTTTGATTATATTTGAAACAAGATTTTATTTCCATTTATTCATTTTATTTATATTTAAAGTTTTTGTATTTTTGTAACTGCATTATTATTTTAAATATAAGTTTGTATTCTTATTATTTTAAACTTAGTTTTTAGTGATGTAGTACTCGAGAGCGGTCTCGAGACCGATTTCTGCTTTCTTGGACTCGTCTCAAATTTGTTCCTTCAAAGACTTGGTCTCGACTCGGATTCGACTGTATTTGAAAACCAATGGACTCGGTCTTGACTCAGACTTAACACTTCAAAAACTCAATCTCGACTCAGACTCAACCCTTCAAAGACTCGGCCTCGACTCGAACTCGACCCTTCAAAGACTCGATCTCGACTCGGACTCGACCATTCAAAGACTCGGTCTCGACTCGGACTCGACCATTCAAAGATTCGGACTCGACCCTTCAAAGACTCGGTCTCGACTCAGACTCGACACTTCAAAAACTCAATCTCGACTCGGACTCGACCCTTCAAAGACTCGGTCTCGACTCCGACTCGACCCTTCAAAGACTCGGTCTCGACTCAGTCTCGACCCTTCAAAGACTCGGACTCTACCCTTCAAAGACTCGGTCTCAACTCGGACTCGACCCTTCAAAGACTCGGTCTCGACTCAGTCTCGACCCTTCAAAGACTCGGACTCGACCCTTCAAAGACTCGGTCTCGACTCGGACTCGACCCTTCAAAGACTCGGTCTCGACTCGGACTCGACCATTCAAAGATTCGGACTCGACTCAGTCTCGACTCGGACTCGACCCTTCAAACACTCAACCCTTCAAAGACTTGGTCTCGACTCGGACTCGACACTTCAAAAACTCAATCTCGACTCGGACTCGACCCTTCAAACACTCAACCCTTCAAAGACTCGGTCTGACTCGGACTCGACCCTTCAAAGACTCGGACTCGACCCTTCAAAGACTCGGTCTCGACTCGGACTCGACCCTTCAAAGACTCGGTCTCGACTCGGACTCGACCATTCAAAGATTCGGTCTTGACTCAGACTCAACATTTCAAAGACTCGGTCTCGACTCGGACTCGACCCTTCAAAGACTCAACGCTTCAAAGACTCGGTCTCGACTCGGACTCAACCCTTCAAAGACTCGGTCTTGACTCGGACTCAGCCCTTCAGAAACTCTATCTCGACTCAGACTTGACCCTTCAAAGACTCGGTCTTGACTCGGTCTCGACCCTTCAAAGAGTCGGTCTTGACTCGGACTCGACTCTTTAAAGTCTCAGTCTTGATTCGGACTCGACCCTTCAAAGACTCGGTCTCGAACCTTCAAAGACTCGGTCTTGACTTGGACTCGGCATAGGCGGTCTCGTTCCCATCACTATTAGTTTTAGTGTATTTACTTACACTAAGCAAAAATGAGAAATTCCCTTTACAACTATAAAAAAATGATTTTTTTTTATAAGAAAGAATATTTTATTTATATCAGTTATTTTATTTTTTAGTCTCGGTTTTAGTTTATCATAATAGCCCTGATTATGAATTATGGCTTTATGAAATTATGATTTATGGATGCCACTTTTTTCCAGTACACTATATAAAAGTGTAGAATACCTCAACATATGGCATTCATATTCATCATGCAGCCTTTGCATGCATTGTACCTGAGACGTGCAAGAAATTAGAAAAAAAAAGACTATGCGATTGTGTTCATTTCTTTTTCAGAAGGGAAAATGGCATAGTAAATGATACAATGTTAACATTCATGGGATGGAATGGGATTCCACCAGGTTGTCACGGCAACCCACAGAAGCAAACACCTGTGAATCAGAAGTGCGCGTTTCCCCCCTCCTTTAATTAGAGCCAGAACAGGAGAGCGGAGAGGACAATGCGCTTTGTTTCTTCAACCCAACAATTAACACGAGCCTTCTATCAAATCACATAGAATTAGTTCTCAGCTCAACAATTCTGACTCGTGCTGGGAAATTATGCTTAATATTCCTATCAAAACTCGTCTTTTCTAAGGCAGTCTCGATTAAGTCTCTTTCTCTTGATTATGGGTTTCTCTGCAGATGCAGATGTAATTTTCTTTATGGGATCGGAGTTCACAGCGGACGGAGAGTAAACATTATAATGGGTTGTGCTATGAACAGACAATAGGGAAGGATAAATTAAGAAACTTTATTGACGTCACAAACATGCTTTTCAGCGAGGAAGCTACACTCTTAGAAAAAAGGACTTTATATATGTAGCATAGGGTTCTTTGCTCAACTCCAAAGGACATTTTATGCTAAAAATTGTTAAATAATGACAACAAAGAACACTTTTGGCACAAAGGTTCTTTAAATGCTATTATGCATTCATATATTACATTATTCTGCAACATTTTGTAGTTGTAATTAAATTATTGTTTATTAAACTGTTGTAGTAACTTAATATCCCATTTTAATCATGTTGATTTTTGAAGAATAAAAACTGAAATGGCACTCTTTGTGTGATTGATTAATTACATTTTTTTAACTCCCATATCTTTTGAATACGTAGCGCTTTAGAACCTTTTATGGTTCTATATAGAACCTTTTCTTCTAAGAGTGTACTTTTATAAAAATATATATATAATTATATATATATATACATAATTTTATTATATATTTTTAATATATATATATATAATTAATATATATATATATAATTTTCATTAATGTTTAATGAAAATTAATGTTTTCAAATGAAACTGAAATGAAACTGGAATAATGCTTTACATCACAGCAGGAATAAATTACATTTTAAATAGAAGACATTCAAATAGAAGACTGTTCTTTTAAATTGTAATAACATTTCACTATTTTATTATTTTTGCTGTGTAAAATAATCCCAGCCTTTTAAGAATAAGAGACTACTTTCAAAAACATGAGAAATTATTTTTGAACTTATACATGTCATGATTTTTAAAATGAACTTAAGCCATGCACTCATTTGGAAGTCAATTAGGAGATGATGTGTATATGTAGGCATGGATGTGTCTATGTGGGGGCGGTCAATTATTTTCTAAAGTGAGAAAAGTGCAGATAGAGTATGCAGCCTAATATCAATGAGTAATGATTTAGGACTGGGGAAGAAGTTGTGTAAATGTTTTCACAGTACTGTTTGCAAAAGATATTGAAGCTGCTGTGAGATATGCATTATACATTGCATGAGCTTATTTCATCCATTAGAAATGATGAAAAAGTCCACACATTTACCCGGGTGTGAACGTGTATGTGTCTCCCTCGTCTACTTGTGATCCGGTCGACTGAAACGCATCTATATAGCAGCTGTAAACAGGGCCTAACTGACCACAATGAAAGTGACATAAATCTCAATCACTCCGAGTTTGAAATGAGAGTTTGTCTCTCTGCTGGAGTCATACTTGTGTAGTGACAGAACACATTACAAAAATGAAAATGTTATCTGGCTTCAGTGCAGAAATATTTCCTAATAAGCATGCTGTGCTGAATGCAATTGTTTCACTTAGACAGGTTGATAAATAACCCTCAAATAAACACGTCCATCCATATTTGCATATATGTCATCTGAACTTATAATTTGAAATTTAGAACGGCTACAGAAAAACAAAAAATTCTCCTGGAAAGTAAGCAATGAGGCTAAATTGAAGTCGTACGTCCTGCATGTTTCTCTTACAAAATGTCCGCATATTTATGAAGGCACAATGCATGCATTGAAAGAATTCTGCATATGTCATTATTATCTTCTTTTGATTTGTAATTTGAATTATTTTAACCCTCTGGGGTTCTTCGTTTAACAGTCACACTCGGGACCTTCGGGTCAAAATTGACCCAAAGGGCGGGATTCATATTTAAAAAAGATAATCATAATTTTTTTTTTTACTTGTTTTTTATAATATTTTTTCTTTTCTTTTTTGGTGTTTTGAGAAAAATTTCAAAAACAAAAAAATGTATAATTAGTATTAATGCAATAATTATGACCAATTTTTCCCCCATTGAATATAATAGAAAAAAAATATTTAATTATTTTTTTTTTAAAGCTGTATTTCATTTTGGAGTCAAGCCTAGGCCTCATAAAAGCAATTTTTGAAATTAGATGGATGCCATCTCGTGGACAAACTGAGCTTTTTAAAAATGCAAAACACATGTATAATCAGATTTTTTTGGTGTGTTTGTGTGTGTGTGTGTGGATGTGTTTGTTTTGCGCTCTTGATGTTTCATAGATTCACCCCTTCACTGTTGTGTGCTTTTTTTCAAGATCGTTGCTGATTTGTAGATTGTACGCACAAAAAAACTCAGTATTTTCCCATTTTTGACAATTTCCCATTCATTTCCTATGCGGGTCATTTTTGACCCGAAGGTCCTGAGTGTGACTATTTTATTTACGACCACTTAGACGTTTCAAATCCTGTCCCCAATTTTTTTGGGGTGTTCATATACCAAGTCTCAATAAAGTCACCAAGTTTTGGACCATTCCGATGAAGCTACGATTTTTAACATTTTTTTATTTTAAAGCTTCGGGTCATTATTGACCCGAAGAACCCCAGAGGGTTAACAGTTGAGTTGTAACGCAAATGTGTATTTATACTGAACGCATACATTTACGAGTCATTAAATCATGTTTATTTTGGACTTCTCTGTGCATGCTCTTTGACGTGGTGACCATAGACCTCCATTATATGACTGACAGACAAGAACGGTTTGACCAAAAAATATCAAAATTGAAAATTCTGCGGAAACAAAGACACCTACATCTTGGATGCCCTTGAGGTGAGCTAAAACATATCAAAAATTAATTTCAAAGTGAACTATCCCTTTAAGGGATACAATTATTGACTTTAAACATTTCTCATCAAATTATTCCAAAATCAAATGATCTGAGCTGAACTCTAATGTAGCAACATGCGTTTTCTGTAAAGCTGCTTTGAAACCATATGGAATATGAAAAGCACTATCCAAATCAATGTGAATTGACTCTTTCTGTATGTCTACAAATTATTTTTCTGTATTTATATATTTATTTGTCTTAACAACGTTCCCAAGTTGTATATGGGCAAACTTTGCAAGACAAAATGACTTTTAAAACTTGTTGCACGCTGGTTACATTATTCCACAGGCTATCTTTTTGGAAAACTGGCTTTCGTCATTAGCATTCGGTGACCTCTCATTATTTGCCGTAACCTCTTAAACACTCGTGGCTTAAAAGGTGATGTGTGTAATTTTTTGGATGTTAACCCTTTAATACCTGACACATTAAAAAAAATGGCAGAAAATTATATATTTTTGGAAATTAGATGTTTATTAAGCCTTGAATCAAAATCAAAAAAATTTTTTTGCCAACTCATTTTGTTTATGATATATTTTTTTGTATCACATTTGATACATCAGGCTTTTAGGGAACGTTTTGCTTACAGTGTATATTTATACAGTGTATATTTTAGATACAAAAAAATCTATTATGCCTTTAACAGTTTGAAAACACAGAACTTTTAGGCTGTTTTTCTCTCTTTTTTTTAAATAGATATTTTTTTCAGTCCTTTTATTTCACTTTGTGTTAGTCATAAAGTAGATAACATTACTGCAATTTGACATTACAGACATAAAGCACCAATAAAGGGATAGTTCACTTTGAAATTAATTTTTGATATGTTTTAGACACCTACATCTTGGATGCCCTTGAGGTAAGCTAAAACATATCAAAAATTAATTTTCAAAGTGAACTGTCCCTTTATTGGTGCTTTATGTCTGTAATGTCAAATTGCAGTAATGTTATCTACTTTATGACTAACACAAAGTGAAATAAAAGGACTGAAAAAATATCTATTTAAAAAAAGAGAGAAAAACAGCCTAAAAGTTCTGTTTTCAAACTGTTAAAGGCATAATAGATTTTTTTGCATCTAAATTATACACTGTATAAATATACACTGTAATCAAAACGTTCCCTAAAAGCCTGCTGTATCAAATTTGATACACAATTTCCAACACGATTTACTTGTAATTTAAATTTTTAAGTGATTATGCATTATTTCAATTCAGAAAGTGTTCAATTAATTATATCAGGCACAATTAAATATTATTTTTTACCTTAACAACTTGAAATTAGCCTTTATTTTCTTGCCGAAATCGTCTGGCTTGATTCAATCAAAGCGGCCATTTTGAAAAGCTAAAAAATCACCCCTCTACTGCCTGCAGTACAGTGAAATTCCACAAGATGGCAGAAAACACGTATCAACATTGATACAACAGGTTATCAAAGAAAGTATTGCTCTCACCGATTTAATATATGTCTTAGAAACTCGTGTATCAAATATGATACGCCAGGCATTAAAGGGTTAAAATACTTTCTCCTATGCCGGTTTAATAAGCAAAGACTGCTATTAGTAAGACGTTCGTTTAACAACCTGAAGAGTGTGAACATTGCGGCACTTTTAAAACATTGCTCTGTTTTACAAGTTAGTTGGTCTCGCAACTGTCTAGAGACCATCCAGAGCCCTGCAATAAGTTGTTTTTATTGCACAGTAAGTTTTAAGCGTCTATTCCGGACATTGGGAATGACTCCAGTGTTTACAAGGGAATATTCCGGTCATAAGCACTAGATCCTCCCAAATCAACTCACTAGCTCTGGTTGCTGAACCGGTGACTGATGGCCATCTGTGTTGTGTCAAAAGCACCAAATTAACCCACACAGACAGCAGTAATTGCTCTAGTGTGTGTGTGTGTGTGTGTGTGCTGTTTGAAATCAGGGTACAGGTTTTTGTTGTTGTGAAGCCATGTGGACACTTTCCACTTTCTCCGTAACGTTTATTCGGGTCTTATTTTGGAGGCATGAACAGGAATGATCAATAAATTGAATGTAAAGTACAGTATAATATCATGTGTTTTTTTAATGTCAGTCAAGGTTTCCTGTGCCAAAAGAGTTTAGTCGTCATGACCGTTTCCCTCCTTCGCTCTGAACTCAGAATCGCTGGCTATTTTTGACGACTGCATGTAAACACACTGTTTTCAGTGTGCTAGCATGCATTGGAAGAATTCTGAATCCTGTTATCAGCAGGATAATAGCAGTGTGTAAGTGACACACTGTATATTGAATATTCTTACTGATTATTAAAGGGGACATATCATGCAAAATCCACTTTTTAAGCCCTTAAATGCATTTTGTTGTATATTTGGAGTGTTTATAAGTACAGAAAAGATGAAATTATTCTCTTCAGGTGCTTCGTTTATATCTTTATATTCTGTTTTGGTCATATTTTTCAACCTGTTCAGATTTTTCTGTTTTCTATGACGTTTCCTGAACAATAACGTCACAGGATTTGCAGCGGAACTGCCAAATAAGGACATTGACTACCGGTCCAACACTTCGAGCAATCCGCCATTATTATTTCTCGCTCCGATTTTGTAGTCCAAGCTCAATGATGCAGAAGTTACGAGAAGGCAAGTCAAAATGTTCGGTTGTTGGATGTAGTGACCTGAAGCACTTCAAGGGTTCCCACTTCAACAACCTCCGCCAGTATAAAGAATGGTTTGCCGATCGACTTCGTCTGAATGAGGGGTAAATTCCTTCTATCATTTAGCTGCTGTGTTTGCTGATGCTTTTCTAAACGTAAGTTATCATATTATTATCATACAGATTTTTAGTGGTAAGATCAGACCGCAGTCATTTATCTTGTCAGAGTGCTTGTTTTAACAAGAGAAATAGTCGACTTTCACTAATAACACAACATAGTTAAGTTAACGTTACATACCACTGCATCCATATGAAGACATTGTTCTGCAGGTTCGTCGTCGTCTTTTTCAAATCGCTCGCTCTTGCTCGAATATGTAACGCTTGATGGACAAGTCTTCCGTTGTTGACATTTTGTTGACGTGTGAATAAAAATGTTCTTTGAAACTATAGTAATCGTATATCTCTTATCAAACTACAATAATGGCCGAACGCGGGGAGTTGAACCGAACGTGAACTCAGCGACCTGGAGAGCGGGCGGGGAAAGACTCAACTCCTTTTTATTTAAAGGAGACGCTTCGAAACGGGTTGCTCACAGAAGCACATCAGAAAAGAGGTAGAAAAGGGGCCTGTTGAGCTATAATAATGTGGAATTCAGACCCAAGCATTGCAGTTATGCTTTATATAGACCACAAATGTATGATTTATAAGTAAAAATGAATGATTTAAAAGCATGATATGTACCCTTTAAGTGAAGTCGTGTGATGTTGAGAGACTGAGTTTAGGAGCCTGATGGCCTGGGGGAAGAAGTCTCTCAGGTTTTGGCCATCAGGCTTCACGAAGGCGCTGACCAGATGGCATTTGGATGAATAGACCGTTACTCCGCCTTCACACTGGCAGTTGAAATCAGCTGCGATGCGGCTGCGAAACGACCGGAAGTCATTCATTTCCTATGGAGATTCGCAGACCGCATGCGAAAGGGTCCGAAACGGGTCCGACCGAGTGCGGTGCGAAGAAAATCGTGTCCGTTGGTCATCCGCATGCGTTCAAAAACTTGAACTCTTGCGAAAAGCTACGGACGGTTCCTATCCGACAATTCCAGCAGAAGTTGAGCGTTGCTATGGTACTGATAAACAAACCCGAATTATTAACTTTTAATAAAATAAATAATGATTTTATATCGTTAAGTTGTCATGTCATTTTTTTATTTTCATGACTTTCTAACGTTTATAAGGGCAGTTAATACAATTAAATTGAAGGTAGATATTAAACTATTGACCACTATATCACATTTTTAGCCGACCTGACATGTCAACGTCCTCAGCAACTTTCCTCACGCAGCATAACCCTCTCATCAGAGAGATCATACAGAACTGACAGAATAAAACTTTATCTCTCCGCCATTTTTGTTCTACCCGCGTCCAACGCTTTTCACTGTGTAGTACGACGTCCGTTGGGAACGTATTGCGTATTACGGAGCTGATTTCATCTGCCAGTGTGAAGGCAGCGTCACTTTGATGATTTTAGCAGCTCTGCTTTTGCAGTGTTTGAGATTTGAATGTGTGAACACCACTTGTACCTGCTCACCCTTAGACCTCTTAACCCAGTGATTGCTAGGATGTGAAGAGACTTTTAACCAGCATAACAAAAAATGTTTCTGGAACAAATCACCTACCCTCCCTCCCTTGAAATGCATAATGCAGAATTTCCCCTGTAGCAATCACACTTCATCAACACACTGTTTCTTCTCAATCGACATCTTTCCCCCCAATGCAATTAAGTTGCTCTCTGTATTGTGTTCGCTGAAATTGCTCAAATGATCATTCAGGGAATGTTTTGTCCTCCTCGTGCAGAAGACAAAGTGGGCCATTTTCTGCTACTGTAACTAACCTTCCCAGCCCTTTTTAATGAGTGTGTGTGTGCACATCAAAATACCTCCGTCTCCTTCTACATGTGGAGATGTTTTCTCAGAGATGCGAACTGGAGTTATGAATAATCAGATGTTATTGCTCCGAGGGAGAACAGAACGCTAGAGCCGCGTCTGCTAAATCGACCACCAAAACTATAGCTAATGTTTTCCAGGAAAATCGAGATAAAAAATGACTGGACGGAAATGGTTGTGTTATTATACGTTCCCCTCCCTTCCCTGCAAGAATGCTTGGAAATTTAAGGCAAGTGTTTGGGAAATTGCGTCAGGACACGTGCTATGTTTAGATCGAGTCCGCTGGACCACAGCTTGGAGAATGCAAACTGCGGAGTGATATCCTGCAGTGTTAATCATACAGACACCATTGAGACAATGCAATGTGTGCATGCATAATGCATTATGAAGTATTCACTTACTTGATAAAATAACAAGAAGCGCTATAGTGGATTTGTGTGGATTTGTTCATGATATAATTTTTTTAATGCACTACCGTTATTATGATTTTTATTTTAGACAAGGGTGGATGAGTAACTCTCAAACCTAACAATCTCTAACACACCTGGGTAAAAAAAATGGTTTATTGTATTCACTTTTGCATTATTATTATTACATATATTATTATTACATTTTATTATTTATGAATGAGTGGTATAATGGATATTGTTTTCATTGTAAATGTTAATTAAAATATTTTTTTTAATTCATAATTTTGTTTTCATTGTAAATGTCAATTAAAATATTTATTGTATTTTTTTTTAATTCATAATTTTTAATTATAAAAATATTTTTTCTTTTTTTTTTTAAATATTATTTAAAATAATTTAATTACATTTTTAATTAACCGCTATTCTTCCTATTTTTAGAGAAGGGTGGATGGGTAACACTCATGGGGGGGAATGTTTTTTTAATTGTATTGATTTGAATTTTTATTATTTTTATTTTATTTATCAATGCATAATGCATTATGAAGTATGACTACTTACTTGATAAAATAACAAGGAGCGCTATAGTGGATTTGTGTGGATTTGGTCATGATATAATTTTTTTAATGCACTACCGTTATTATGATTTTTATTTTAGACAAGGGTGGACGAGTAACTCTCAAACCTAACAATCTCTAACACACCTGGGTAAAAAAAAATGGTTTATTGTATTCACTTTTGCATTATTATTATTACATATATTATTATTACATTTTATTATTTATGAATGAGTGGTATAATGGATATTGTTTTCATTGTAAATGTTAATTAAAATATTTTTTTTAATTCATAATTTTGTTTTCATTGTAAATGTCAATTAAAATATTTATTGTATTTTTTTTTAATTCATAATTTTTAATTATAAAAAATATTTTTTATTTTTTTTTTTTAAATATTATTTAAAATAATTTAATTACATTTTTAATTAACCGCTATTCTTCCTATTTTTAGAGAAGGGTGGATGGGTAACACTCATGGGGGGGGAATGTTTTTTTAATTGTATTGATTTGAATTTTTATTATTTTTATTTTATTTATCAATGCATAATGCATTATGAAGTATGACTACTTACTTGATAAAATAACAAGGAGCGCTATAGTGGATTTGTGTGGATTTGTTCATGATATAATTTTTTTAATGCACTACCGTTATTATGATTTTTATTTTAGACAAGGGTGGACGAGTAACTCAAACCTAACAATCTCTAACACACCTGGGTAAAAAAAAAAAATGTTTTATTGTATTCACTTTTGCATTATTATTAATAGTAGGCTACTATTTTTTTTATTATTTATGAATGAGTGGTATAATGGATATTGTTTTCATTGTAAATGTCAATTCAAATATTTATTGTATTTTTTTAATTCATAATTTTTAATTATAAAACGATTTTTTTAAATATTATTTAATAATTTTTTAATTAACCACTATATTCTTCCTATTTTTAGAGAAGGGTGGATGGGTAACACTCATGGGGGGGAAATGTTTTTTTAATTGTATTGATTTGAATTTTTATTATTTTCATTTTATTTATCAATGCATCAATTTATTTTGAGAAATTATCAATTTATTTATCAAACCTAACAATCTCTAACACACCTGGGTAAAAAAAATGTTTTATTGTATTCACTTTTTGCATTATTATTAATAGTAGGCTACTATTTTTTTATTATTTATGAATGAGTGGTATAATGGATATTGTTTTGTAAATATCAATTAAAATATTTATTGTATTATTTTTAATTATAAAAAATATTTTTTAATTTTTTAAAATATTATTTAAAATAATTTAATATTTTTTTTAATTAACCGCTATTCTTCCTATTTTTAGAGAAGGGTGGATGGGTAACACTCATGGGGGGAAAATGTTTTTTTTAATTGTATTGATTTGTATTTTTATTTTTTTCATTTTATTTTATTTATCAATAAGCGCTAGAGTAGATATTAGAGTAAACAGCTTAATCTACTAGTGATGCATTGAAATTTTGACCGATACCGATAATTCTTTATATTTGAAAGCCGATAACCGATATATCAGCCGATAAATCGAAATCCAAATTTTTACATTATTTCTGAGAGCCTGATTACATAAACTAAAGTCTCGCCATTAAAGTCCCACAATTATAATGTTCTCATTATAATTTTTTGTAGCTTATATGACAGACTTGCACTGAACTGTATTTTGCTTTTAGATGTGATTCCAATCATATTTCAGGAAATTCAAAACCATCATGAACATTTCGCATCTGAAGTGTCTCACCTGAAGGAAATAATCCACCATTTATCGGCTTTGATATATCAGACACATTTTCTAAGCGTGCCGATAACGATAACATTGAAAATGAACATCGGCTGATATGGTGGCCGATATCAAGCATCCCTATAATCCGCAGTTATTTTTCTCTTTTAGATCAGCTAATGTCATGAATCTTTCTAGCCTGGGTTAGAGTAAATCAAACTGCCTACCTGAATAATACATCTGTTTCAGTGACAAACATTTGCAGGAAACTATCACCCTGAGGGTTGTGCAGTTTCAATGCACTGTTTTAATTATCATACTTGTCTTGCGTACAATATATATCTTCCGTAACTACAAATGACGAGGTTAACAGAAGCAGATCATTAGATGAATACCTCTCTCCAGCTGTTCTCTTCTGTGCCTGTGTTGAATCAGCTCTGCGTTCCTGAGTTTGTCTTATTTGTGTGTGTATTTCAGTCTGTTTGCTCGCTGACTGCAGCGACTCAATGGAGCTTTGTAATGCGCTGTATTATAAAAAACAGCAGGAGGACTTTATCAGCAGAGCTGCGTTTCTAACAAATCTGTGTAAATGCAGAGGAAAGTATCAGGACGTTCTGTACGTGTGAGTTCAAGGGCAATGTTTCATTATAGCATTGCTATTGTTTAGTGTATATAGTGTAGTAAGGACCATTTGCAAGTTCAACCTTGCATATTCAGAGTGAAACAGACAGCAAAATGTAGGGTTGCACTTGACTTTATCCATATCCAGCTGGAAAAGCAAAAGGATTTGTGATGTCAGCAGAAAAGAAAGTCGTTTTAGCAAGTTTTTGCATTTTTTTTAGTAATATGCACCAAATAATCACTCTTTTTCACTATGTTATGTCACAACAAAACTTACGGAAGCGTATTGCATTCACTCGATGAAAAAAATCGACTCTGTTTTTCTGAATTAATGAGTTAATCAGAATTACGAGATGATTCTTCTTGGAAAAAAAAGTTTTTTTGCTCTGTTTTTCTGAATTAATGAGTTAAATATCTCAGAATTATGCAATATATTTTTCTACTTTTAATCTGTTTTTATGAGTTACTCATAATTTTTGAGTTTATCAAGTCATTAATTCAGAAAAACAGATTTTTTTTTATGAAAAGTTCTCATAATTCTGAGATAATTAACTTGTTAATTCATAAAAACAGAGTAGATTTTGTTTCCTCAAGTGAATGCAATACGCTATCACTAATAAAAATATAAATATAAAAATAGAAACTATTTTTTTGTAGCATATAAAGGAAATACACTGTTGTAAGTTTGGGATTAGTATGATTTTTAAAGATATTAATACTATATTATTAAAGGGATAGTTCACCCTAAAATGAAAACCCTGTCAGTATTTACTCACCCTCGTGTTGTTCCAACACCGTAAGACTTTCGTTCATCTTCGGAAAAAAAAAATTAAGATATTTTTGAGTAAATCTGTGAGCTGGATCCCTCCTCCATAGGCTTCTAAAGGGATCGAAACTTGCCGGCCCAGAGAAGTCATTAAAGACATCGTTAAAATAGTCGAGTGACTACAGTGGCTCAATCTTAAGTTTATCATGTGATGAGAATACTTTTTGTGCACAATAAACAAACAAAAATAATGACTTTATTTCAACAACTCATTTCCTTCTATGTGGGCCTCGAGATTTCACGTAATGTAACAGCGTGAAGGCCGATACCGATACAAATGTTTTTGGGTTTTAAAATCCGATATTCCGATATATCGGCCGATATTTTATTTATTTATTTTAAACTGGACATGGTAGTCACAAATTTTGTCATTCTTATTTGAGTTAAGAGAACTGATGGGGATGATCTTTTAATTGTTATTCAAGCAATGACCAACTCAATGAGTGTGGCCAACAGGAACGGTGTAGAGCGCCCTCTGGTGGACAAACTATACAACTCCAACACTCATGACGCGGTTCAAGCGTGTTTCGTCCGTTTTTATTTTATTTTTGAAATATTAATTTATCGGCCATTATAACTGCCGATACTGATAGTTGGGAAAATGCCTAATATTGGTCTGCCGATATATCGGTCTGGCTCTAGTAACAGCGCAGCGTTTCTGTGTTGTACGTCACACGCATCATCACACACATGACCAGCATCGGCCAATAGTGAGCCTGCGTGTGTAAAGTCATTATTTTTGTTTGTTTTTTTGCACATAAAAAGTATTCTCGTCGCTGGATAAACTTAAAGAGTACCTATTATGTCATTTAAAATGTTCCTAATATTGTTCTGGGAGTCCCCAACAACAGTTTTACAAGCATGCAATGACAAAAAACACTTTTGTTGTCTTATAATATGCATTTATTTTTACCTGAATTGCCCACCGACTCCCATATGAATCGTTTTAGCGAGTTCTTTTCCAAAACCCGCCTTTGCGTGACGCTAATCTGCGCTGATTGGTCAGATGACCTAGTCAGTTGTGATTGGTATTCTCTGTGCAGAAAAACGGAACTCTATTACCTTAACCCCTTAGCTGTCAGCCCCTTTTTGAGAATGGGGGTTAAAATGCACTATTCAAACTTAAATAGTTGTAATTTAAGAATGCTTTGGAATATACCCAAGTTTGGTCTTGTTTTAAAGAAAACACTCAGCAGGATATTGGTGAAGTGAAAACACTTCAAAAAATAAAAGTATGAAAAAGTTATTGAAGTTTAAATTTACATTAAATCAATTGTACTGTATATATATGTTTTATTTTATATAAAATATATATTTAAAAAATATTTTTACTCTAAAATTTCTATAAAATCAAAGCCATAAATCTTATCAAGCTATGTTCCAAATTTGAAGTTGATATCACAAAAATTCAAGTTCCCATGAGATTTTGTTTAGGCGTAGTACCAAAAATAGCCACCGGGTGCCATTGAAATCCATTGAATTTAGTTCTATACATTCTGCCTTAACAAATTAATACATTTCTGGTCCAAATATCAATTTTGTCACAAAATTTGGAACCTTGAGACTCTGACCTTTCTGACGATATGTGTTTTGTCAAGATTAGAAAAGGTTTTCATAATAAATTATGAAATATAATGATGCCCAAAATGGGAGGAGCCTGATAAAATAAGTACCGTTTCTATGGTAACGCAACATTCAATTATAAAACGGTTTTCACAGGATGAATTCTGAGTTTATAAGCTTTCAAATAATACCTAATTTGCGATTACTACTAAAATATGTGATACAATAAAAAAGGCGATAAAACAAATAATATATTTTAGAGGATAATAAGTATAAATATAATAATTTTTAGAGGATAATATTATACTATATTTTTTATTGAAAAATACTAGATTATATGTTTTATTATGAACTTTTAGCCAAAAAACAGTAGTTTCAATGATTAAAAGTGGGTGCATCGACTTTTTGTGACAAAGGTCAGGATTTTTTGAGGCGCACTCTTGTCATAAATTCATCAATTACTCTTCCTACATAATTTGTAACACAAAACAGGGGTGGAATATTTATTTAGAAGTCTTAGACCTTTCCAACAATATATAATTTGTAATAATTAGATTAGGATTTAATGGAAATATAGTGAAGTAAAGTTAGGCGTCCCGGTACCGGGACGGTGACAGTTAAGGGGTTAAATGGGTTCTCAACTCCGGTCCTCGCGACCCAGCGCTCTGCATATGTCTCCCTCATTTAACACACCTCAGATCCTCAGCTCGTTACTATAGAGCCGGCTCGCGAATCCATACTTTATATAGCGTTTAGGTTTGTGAAGCAATCATCTTCAAAATGACGCGAACACAGAACAAGGTTTGGGCTATACTTGTGTGGTATAGCAGTACTTGTATATATGAACTGCAGCCACTTAGTCTTCAAATACTCCTCACTTGGCAGGTTAAAAAAGTTCGCTTTTGCGTCGCACTTCAAAACACAGCGTCTCGTCGACATGATTGTTTTCCGAAGCCCAGATCTCGAAAAACGACATAGTCCAAAAAGGTGCGGTGGGTCCAAACCTCCATGCTCTCAGACCTCCCTGGCCAGCCCAGGCAGGGTGGCCCATCCTGGGCCAGTTTCAGATTTGCCAGCCACCCCTGGAGCTCCGGTTTTCCCTGGCGTCTCCGAGCGCAATAAGCGGGCGTTTCTTATTCAAATAACTTGTCAAGTTGACGTCAACTAGACAAAGGAAAAGCATCGTTCTTCCAACGATTCATATCAGCGACTCAGAGTCGACTCTTGTTTTTGAGAGATAATAACTTTGTATACGATGAACTTTCATGTTTAAAACTTTGCAGGATGTTTTTGTTCACTTAGATCTATGTTAAACACTACATGAAGGGCAATTTTCAAAAACCCAAAATAGGTACTCTTTAAGATTGAGCCACTGTAGTCACTCGGACTATTTTAACGATGTCGCTAATAACTTTTCTGGGCCGGCAAGTTTCAATCCCTTTAGAAGCCTACGGAGGAGTGATCCAGCAGCTCAGATTTAATCAAAAATATTTTAATTTGTGTCTTACAGGGTTGGAACAACATGCGGGAAAGTGAGTTTTAATTTTAGGGTGAACTATCCCTTTAAGAAAGGATGCGTTAAATGGATCAAAAGTAACAGTAAAGACGCTTATAATGTAACAAAAGATGACTATTTCAAATAAATGCTGTTGTTTCGAGCTTTCTATTCATCAAAGAATCCCGAAAATTGCATGACTGTTTCCAAAAATATGAATCAGCACAACATTGACAATATTCATAAATGTATCTTGAGCAGCAAATCAGCATTTTATGATTTCTGAAGGATCATGTGACACTGAAGGCTGGAGTAATGGGTTTGATCACAGGAATAAATTACATTTTACAAAATATTTCAATAGAAAACCGTTCTGTTAAATTGTAATATTTTTTTTACAATATTACTGTTTTAAAGTATTTTAAATCAAATAAATGCAGCCCTAGAAAAGACTTCTTTGAAAAACATTGTAAAACATTGCCGACCCCAAACGTTTGAAAGTTTCTGCATAAGGGGAGCGAATCACACTGGCTTGCTGTCATCAGTGCAGGAGATTTTACACAAGATTCAACACAATAATGAAAACAGATGCAGAGGCGTATAAAACTACAATTTATGGCTCTCATTTTAGTGCAGATAATCAAAACCCCTGTGTTGAATGTGTCCCCACACTTGTTCATATCGCTCCGGGTTTTAGGTGTTGGAGGCATGCTGGGAGAAATATTAAAACAGGGAATCTCTTTATACACACGTTTGATGGAAAGAAATGAACATATTCCTCCCGAACTTGGCTTTCAAACTGCATTAAATAAATCGATATTTCATAGTCAAAATATCTGGTGCTTTATTTTCTAAGTTGAACTTTGTGTCGTGAATAGGGATAAATCAAGATCCGTCAGAGAATATGAAGGGTTTGCTTTGGGATTGTTGCTGTTTGCATAAGAAGTGAATGAATATAAGGTTGAATATCAAATTATGCGAGGCTCAAAGGGTGTAAGGTTTTCATATATTCATATTTGAGAGTAATCCAGAGGTAAACAATTCCAGGCAATAAGATACAGTGTATACTATAGTGTATTTATTATCATATTAAGGAAATGATGCCTGCGAGGTGGAGAGCCTCAATTCCTGCGTCCCGTTTCTGGGTCTCAACTGGGAAAAGCTGTTTCTTTGCCATTGCGAGTTGATTTGCTGTTACTTGGCTAAGTTGGAGAAATGCTTGTATTTTATTAATCAAGGAGCTCTCTAGTGGATGTTATTAGTTTTCATTGTACTGTAAATGTCCATTTTAATTTATAATATTATTTTTTGAATTACGGGTAACTGCTGTTATTCCTATTTTTATTTCAGACAAGGGTGCATGTGCAACTCTAATGGGGAAAAAAGCCTAAAAATCAACTTAATTAATCATGGTAAAATTCATTATTTTATTTATCAAGGAGCGCTCTTCGGTTCTTGTGGAAAAAATTGGTGGGTGGGTAGGCCTTGTGGTTATTTTTAATCAGAAATAATTATTTTTTAATTAATAAATGTTTTTTTTTTTAATAGAGTAAGTCTTCCACCAAGTAGTTCATTAGCCTAACTGTGGGGAGTTGTGGAGGAATGTACAATTTTTTAATAACAATTACACTTTTATACAAATAGCTTAGGCCTGAAGTGCATTCTGGGTATAAACTTGATTGACACGGTACTTCAACTTTAGCTTTAAATCTAAAGGAATGCACTAATATTGAATGTGCATTCGTCTGCTTTTTTATGAGTTGGAAATGTCTGTTTTAGAATGTTATTGAACTTTTAGGTTGATTTAGGTTCATGTTACATTGATAAATTGCTCCGGCACTCTTTGCATTCCTGGCATTTTCAACATCTTTCTTAGTCGTCAAGTCCTCTTTATTTTAGGGATGGGCAACGATTAATCGCGATTAATCGCATCCAAAATAAAAGTTTGTGTTTACATGATATATGTGTGTGTGGTGTTTATAATTATTTTGTATTTATAAATACTAACACATGCATGTATTTATTTAAGAAAAATGTTTTCTTAATATATCAAATATTTATATTTATACTAGGGCTGTGCAAAAGTTAATTGCGATTAATCGCATCCAAAATAAAAGTCTGTGTTTACATAATATATTTGTGGGTGCTGTATATATAAATACCTATGCATGCATGTACTGTATATATTTAAGAATTATTTGCACTTAAATTCTGTAAATATATATATAAATACATAATCTATATTATATAAATATTTTATATATGAATAACACATTTTCTTAAATATATACATGCATGTGTGTGTATCTATATATAAAAAATAATTATATACAGCACACACAAATATATTATGTAAACACAGACTTTTATTTTGGATGCGATTAATCGCAATTAATTTTTGCGCAGCCCTAATTTATTTTATACATAATATTAATTATGTATAAATATATATAAAGTATATACATGCAAATATTTCTTAAATATATACATGCATGTGTGTCTATTTATATAAACAAAATAATTATACACACCACACACACATATATCATGTAAACACAAACTTTTATTTTGGATGCGATTAATCGCGATTAATCGTTGCCCATCCCTAGGCGCTTTTTACAATAGATCGTTTCAAAGCAGATTTACAGTGACGACAGGAAAATAATGCAACACATTTTGTTTCGGCCGTACCGCAAAAAAGCCTCAGTCTTTTCATAAAAGTAAACTGATACATATCTTCAGCTATTTCTCAACATCTCCAGTCTGTAATACTCTCTGAATGCCACAACTGAAGCAGAATTAGTCATTTTGCATCAACTTCTTTGATATTTCTCCTCACGTTGTGAAGGAGTCAAACTGGCAGAGT
Organism: Cyprinella venusta; assembly: GCA_038021265.1. Taxonomy (NCBI): domain Eukaryota; kingdom Metazoa; phylum Chordata; class Actinopteri; order Cypriniformes; family Leuciscidae; genus Cyprinella; species Cyprinella venusta. The sequence continues at coordinate 33,853,552 of CM075870.1, read as the reverse complement.
TGATTGAGTCGTTCCCCACGCTCTCCTGCTCTCACACTGACATTTCCTTTGAAGCGCCGCGCGTGATGGCGGAGTATTGAGAACATTGTGACGGTGTTTGTCAGATTCGTAATTTCTCTTTCATGTCTCCCCACTGGCAGCCGCTCAGGACAAGCTTTAATAACAATACGAGGAGGACGTGACGAACTGATTGATTTGTCACAAAAGCACGGAGACATAATATTTATTTATTCCTACAGTATATAGCCTATCAAGACGGTCGTTTAACATCCCAGTGTGCTGGACTGAATCAAGGCCTTTTGGTTTAGCTGTAATAAGTTGGATAGAAGTGGCGGGGCTGAAATAGAGAAGTTTTTAGGCGTGTGGTTGTAAAGTGCCCTTAAATGCGTCCTGGAAGGTTATAACGGACATCTGTGATTGAAGCAGCCTTGTTCGGTCTCGTCACATCCAGCTTTGGCTTTGTTTTCTTTCATCTGTGCACCATCACAAGCTCCTTTTTTTCCTCTTGCTGTCACAAGCCTCTTTTTCATCACAACCCCTTTGTTTCTTCCTCTTCATTCTTTTGCCTTTGTCACATTAAAGTCAGGGATGTCGGTATCCAAAAACACATTTCCATCAACCTGCCACCTTTGACTAACGTGTACTGTGTGTGTGTGTGTGTGTGTATGCGTGTGTTGCATTTGAGCCGTTTTACAGGCGAGCCTTTAAGACAAGTTCTAACTACACTGTAAAAAATATTGTAGGTGAAAAATCTTGTGACTGTTCACTCTAATTGCTAGTTCAGGTTTGGCTGAAGGCTACAGTTTGTCCGGTCAGAACAATGATGTCTCACTCAGAATATATTCCAAATTGTTGGTTTATTAAATGTGCATAGATGTGTGGTTAGTGTGATGCACGCACACGCACAAACAACAAACTCCTCCGATCTGGCTAATACACAATCTCACTCTGAAACTATATACACTTATTCAGCCGATAAACTCTTCCCTTCATTAGCCGTCTACTCTCTTCACCGTCACTTCGCGAACTCCAGTGGAAAGTTTTGGAATAGTCCATTTCTCACTGAATGACAGGGGTGACTGGGAGAGTCCATGTGCCAAAGGGGAGCACTTTCTACAGCCGCCCCCAAATTCACAGTGTGAATTTGTCAACTTTAAGTGACTGCTACATTAAATTCAAGGTTAGTCAGGTAGAGAGGGCAGACAAATAATTTTGGTTACAGGTCGGGTGTAAGTCTTGCCGTTAACCTTTATTTCCGTAGATCTGACTCTCTTGTCCAACCCAGGAAAGACCTGAACAATTCTCCCTACAGGCCAAAGAGCGCGGGGCAGTTGTTGGTCCACGATCATGACTGTGTCACCGATCTGCAGATCAGCTTCTTCAGTATTCCATTTCTGTCTGATTTGGAGGTTGGGTAGGTAGTGTCGAATAAAGTGCCTCCAAAAGTGGTCAGCCAAGAGCTGGCTATGTCTCCATCTCTTACGGCTGAGGAGTTCAGAGTTTTGGTATACCACTTGCGGTAATGAGGCATCTCGCCGCCCCATCAACAACATGTTTGGAGTTACTGGATCTGGATCCGCGATGTCCGAAGAAGTGTAGCCAATGGGTTTGGAGTTGAGGATTCCTTCTATTTCTATGAAGACAGTTCTCAGCACCTCTTCTGTGACTGTCTGGCTGCCAATGGTGACATTAAGTGCAGCCTTCAAAGAACGAATTTCTCTCTCCCAACATCCACCGAAATGGGGTGAACTGGGTGGATTGAAGATGAATCTGATTTGATGGCTGGCAAGTTGGGCTTGAAGCTCAGGATGCAGGGCGGTGAATGACTCTTTTAGTTCCCTTTCTCCTCCTTTAAAGTTGGTGCCTTGGTCGGACAGGAGCTCAAAGGGTTTACCACGCCTGGAGATAAATCGCCGTAAAGCCATCAAGAAGGAATCTGTGTCAATGTTGGTAAGTATGTCTATGTGAACTGCACGGGAAGTCATGCATTTGAAGATGATTCCCCATCTTTTCTCATTCCTGCGTCCAACCTTTATAGTGTAAGGTCCAAAGCAGTCCACCCCTGTTGAGTAGAAGGCAGGTTGATGGATCCTCAATCTCGCAGGTGGGAGGTCTGCCATTTTTGGTGGATGCGGTTGTCCCCGCCATCTCTGACACTCTGGACATTGTCGTTGATGGTTTCTGACTGCAGCCCGTCCTCGTATGACCCAGTATTTCCTCCGAAGTTCAGCGAACACCCTATCTGGTCCTGGGTGATGTAGCCGATCATCATAGTCCTTGATTACCAGTTTGGTAGTTGGATGAGACGAGTCGAGGACAATGGGGTGTATTGTATCTTCTTCTAGCTGGCTGATCTGCCGCAGACGACCACCAACGCGTATGAGTTTGGTGTCCTCATCAAATTCCGGGGCTAAGCACAGCAATCGACTATTTTTTGGCAAGGATTTACCTGCTCTGAGGAAGGGCAGTTCGTCTGGAAATGAGTCAGTTTGGCTCTGCTGGAGTACCGCAAGTTCTGCCTCTTTGTAGTCATCTGCTGTTGGAATATCGGTGGCCCCGTTGGCATGCTGGATGTAAGCCTTCAGTAACTCCGGAAGTGTTTGGTATTTCTGTGGATCGGGAGTGGGTGGAGTGGAGGTTGATAGACCAATGAAGATTGGCTTTCTCAATTCACTGTCCTGATCAGTGGTTGTGAATCGTGGCATCTCCGGCCAATGTTCAATTGTCTGTCTGAGGAATGTTGGCCCCTTATTCCATCTGCTTTCCTGGCCTATGTCACACAGCAGTTTTCCCTTTGTGATGTCATCGGCAGGGTTCTCTTTTGATGGCACGTATCTCCAGTTATCAGACTCTGTGAGTTCTTGGATTTCTGCCACTCTGGTGCCTACGAACACTTTAAAACGACATGAGTGTGACAGCAACCAGGTAAGGACAGTTGTGGAGTCAGACCACAGTGTAACACTGTGGATGGGCGAAGTTAACTCTGTCCTCAGAACTTTTGCGAGTTGTGCACCGGTGAGTGCTGCGCATAACTCCAACCTCGGAATAGTTTGCTGCTTTTTAGGGGCTACCCGAGATCTACTGGTTACAAAGGCTACTTCCACTCTACCTTCCAGATTTTCAGTTCGCAAGTAGGCCACAGAACCGTAGGCTTGCTCTGAAGCGTCACAGAAAATGTGTATCTGCCTCATGCTGGTAGGTTGATCCAGTTCTTTACTGCAGTAAGCCCTCGGCAACACAATGTGCTGTAAACCCTCCAGCTCACTCTCCCATGCTTTCCACAAATCCAACAGATTCTCAGGCAGACGCGGATCATCCCACTCTCTTTTCTTGTCCCATAGCTTCTGTACGATCACTTTGGCCCGTGTTATGAATGGCACAATATAGCCTATGGGGTCATACTGCCTAGCCAGGATGTGATATATGCTCCGCATAGTTGGAAGTGGGTGGTCTGTCCGCCGCTGCTTATAGGAGAGAGTGTCTGATGAGCAATTCCAGTGTAACCCAAGAGTTGACTCTTGTGCATCCTGGTGACCTTCGCTGAGCCACTGAATGCTGCTTTGAGATCGAGCATCAACTGGCAGGTGGTTGATGACCGATGGATCATTGCTCGCCCACTGTCTTAGATCAAAGCCCCCGGAACTTAAGAGACTGCGGAGTTTGTCTACCAGACCTTTAGCTGTCTCAGATGAGGTGAAGCTTTGAAGGCAGTTGTCAACATAGAAAGATTTCTCTACTGAGAACTGTGTAGCTTCAGACTCACTGTGATCCAGGACGTGCTTTTGTAACGCGTATGTTGCGCAGCAAGGACTGCACGTTGTTCCGAATGGAAGTACTTGCCATTCATACACTTCTGGTGCCTTGTCTCTCTGAAGATTCCTCCAAATGAATCTAAGTAGTGGTTTGTCCTCAGGCAGAAGGCGTACCTGGTGGAACATCCCACGAATGTCACTACTAATGGCGATGGAATGTTCTCTGAATCGCAGAAGAACTGACAGGAGAGAAGGGCTGAGTGATGGGCCAGGGAGCAAATACTCGTTCAGGTTGTGTCCTTGGTAAGCAAACGAACAATTGAAGACAACCCTTTTCTTTCCATTATGCTCCACCAAATGATGTGGAATGTACCAGCTCTCTTTGGAACAGTCCACCTGCTCAGGAGTGAGTTTCGTGATGTACCCAGCTTGCTGTAACCTGACCATCTCCTCTTGGTAAGCTGCAGCTTGATCAGGATTCTTGTTCAGTCGATTCTCTATTCCCCTTAAATGTGGCAGGACAGCTTCTTTGGGAGCTTGTAGACATGGCATATCTTTGGCACGTAGAAGAGGGGTCGCGTAGCGCTGAATTGTGTCAACCTCCACCCTCATGGTTTTGTCCTGGAGCAGTTGGATGGACTCTTTGTCTTGTCTAGACCTTGTCAGTACCTTCTCGTTTTGATATGGAAGAATGTCCATTTTCCACAGCTTCTCCACATTTGCATAAAGGTCGTTAGTGGGCCGTAAGCTGGTGAACAGGCATTGCTGTGGGGAAAGTCTGCTGGTTAGATCTTGCGCTGGGCCCTGAAGTGTCCATCCTAGGCGTGTTCTCACAGCTGCAGGGCCACCAGGTGGACCCAGTCTGACCGGTTCTATGGGTGTGATGAGGTGAGGGCAGTCAGAACCAATGAGAACTACTGGTTTCACTTTGTGAAGGTTCTGTAATGGCAGGCCTGCAAGATGCTGGTACTTCTTCTGGAGTACCTTGATGGGATGAGTGTGCTCTGCTAAACCCAGGCTCTTGGCTGTGAATGCATTACGTATCCTGAAAGCCTTACAAGGGTTAGCCACTGAAGACACAGTGAAGGTCACAGCCGCCCCGTGAAGGGTCTGTGTATCTTGCCTGACTGTGCGGAGAACTAAGTCCTCTGGCTGACCCTTCAGATTCAACTTCTGCGCAGCTTCTTGCAGGATGATGGTCCGCTCTGACCCATCATCGAGGATTGCGTATGCTTCCATGGATTTGTTGCCATTTCGGAGTAAAACTTTAGTCACCTTCAGCAGAATTTTGTTATCACAGGTTGGACGATCCAGATACAAGACTGCACTGGCTCGAACCGATTCTTCTGTGGCTCTGCTCTGGTCATTTACCTCATGTAAGGCCAGCAAGTGCTTTCTATTACAACATGGACAGAGGGCTTTAAGTGTGCAATTCGCAGCATGATGACCACGCCCACAGCGCCAGCATCTATTTTGACTTTTAATCCAGTTCACCTTCTGTTCTTTGTTGAGTAACTTAAAGTTCTCACAGCTGTTCAGGAAATGTCTGTTGTTGTCGCAGTATGGACAGTAAACATTCACCCCTTCTCTCTTTGCAGCAATTGGTTTGGGTGGATCAACCGGTGATGCTGAGCTGGCCTTTGGTTTCTCTGTACCAAGGAGGATAGTAGTGGATTTGCGGGGCTGTCTAGAGTCTCTCCTCAGCTCTCTCCTCGGCACTGTAGGAACTCTTGGCTGGCTGGTATAATCAGTTTGGTCATCCTGAACTTGTAGCTCATACTCAAGCCAGTCCGCAAAGTCCAATAATGTGGGGATAGTGACATGAAGAGGATGTGTGTACCTCTTGAAACTGGACCTGAGATCATGTGGCAGTTTGCTCATTAGTCTCGACACGTGGGATCCACACTCCAACTCTACATTGCCTTTCTGACCCAGCTGTTCCAACATACTGACCAGGGAACGCACTTGGAGTCCGAACATGCGAAAAGTTTTCACATCTCCACTTCGAATATTTGGTCCATCCATCAGTTCTGCAATGCGTTGTAAGGCTAGCTGATGTGGTTGGCCATACATTTTATTGAGGGCTCTCATGGTATTTGTGAAAGGAAAGTTTGAGTTACTGTATGAGTCTGCCACAAGTAGGGCTTCCTCCAACTTAAGATGGTCAGTGAGGATCTGATACTTGAAGCGCTCTGTTGCATCCTCAGGCAAAATGTTCTCCAATGCTATCCTCAGTCGAGAGAACTCCCTAGGATCAGGGGATGTTAGGAAGGGAATGGTTGGAGCAGGGCCTCTGTACATTTTCTCTTGCATTGATGAAGGCTGATAAAACACTTGTCTGTGACCTGGATGCGGAGGTGGCATACTGTCATGTGCTGTGGTCTCAAACTCTGACTGGTAAGCTGGAAGGTGTTGGGAGGAACGAGAGTACATGAGTTGAGGTGGGTCGCTGTAACGGACTTGTGATGGTACTCTATCATGCATTGAGGGGGAAATGTCCATGTTTCTGAACTTCTCAGCTAATCCAATGCGCTCATCTGTTGTAGCTGAGCACCATTCCCTCATGGTCGTAGTCGGTGTTGGGGGGTTTGTCCGTGGGGCTGGAGTAGGACGGAATCGTTGTGGAGTCTCGGGGCTCACCCCAGGTAGAAGGGGACCTGGAGATTGCACTGGTAAAGTCACTGACCTGCAGGGGGCTCTCCTTTCTGCCTTAAGACTCTGAAGTTCGTGATGTAACATAGCATTCTGTTGCCGCATCTCCTGTAATGCCGAAATAATCTCTGGAAGCTGGCTGGTTTGTAGCCGCAAGTTAGCGTTCTCACGTTTCATCCCCTGCAGTACGGATGTAAGCTCTACTTCCTCTTCTCCTCGCCCGTCTGATCTTCCACTTGGCCATTCATCTCTCAGTGTCCACTCCTCATGATCGAACTCTTGACTGAAAGGAGAAGTCGATCGTGTCTGTACTGGTGACGGGACTCTGCTATGGCTGAAGTCTGGGAACGGCTGTCGATGTGGCAATGGCGCACCAAGCTCATAATCCACTAAATGAGTAGGTGGGTTGATCTTTCTTCGTGGACGCACAACAGGCACTTCTCTCTCGGGTTGAGACATCTCTGTAGCAATTCACTGCCTCCGGCTCGAAGGACCATGAAAAATCTTGTGACTGTTCACTCTAATTGCTAGTTCAGGTTTGGCTGAAGGCTACAGTTTGTCCGGTCAGAACAATGATGTCTCACTCAGAATATATTCCAAATTGTTGGTTTATTAAATGTGCATAGATGTGTGGTTAGTGTGATGCACGCACACGCACAAACAACAAACTCCTCCGATCTGGCTAATACACAATCTCACTCTGAAACTATATACACTTATTCAGCCGATAAACTCTTCCCTTCATTAGCCGTCTACTCTCTTCACCGTCACTTCGCGAACTCCAGTGGAAAGTTTTGGAATAGTCCATTTCTCACTGAATGACAGGGGTGACTGGGAGAGTCCATGTGCCAAAGGGGAGCACTTTCTACAGTAGGTTTAACTTAAAAAAGTAAGTAACCTGGTTGCCTTAAAATTTAAGTTGATTGAACTGGAAAAAGTGAGTTAATACAATGAAGGAGATTGATTTAATCATCAATAACTCAAAATAATAAGTAATCTCAACTAAATAAATAATTTAAGTTGATGTGACAAAAGAAAAAACGTTGTGATAACAAATCTTGAAAATATTTTTTTACAGCGTACCGTTAATTTGTGATCTATCACATATTAAGACAATTGTTTTGTATTCTGAATTTTTTTATGTTTATGTATGTGTAAATATTTCATAATCAAATATGCACTCATTGAAATCTGGATAAAGCTAGTTTCAAAATTTTATGTTTCATTTTGTTAACATTATACGCTATTGCTATTGCATTAGTACCCGCACACTTTTTAAGCGCTGTTAGTTCTGGAAGTATTTTTCCCATTCATTTCTCCAACAGTGATTTAAGGCAGAAAACGTTCAGAATAAAGATGGGAATAAAACTGTAAGAGATGCTGAAATGGAGATTACCGACTCAGTTCGTCTCAATTTGAGAAAAGAGCCTTTAAAGATATATAAGTAATTGAAATCTATAGACACACATGATAAATGTGTATTTTGGATGTTTTCTTTACAGTGGTCCAAAAAAGCCCCAAAAAACAATGGTTTGTCTGTAGAGGTTTTCATTCGCCCTGGCTGTTGGTCTCTGGAGGGATATTAAGTGTGTATTCCAGGTTCAGTGGAGTGTTATAATTACACTTGGCATCAAGAGGCTTTTCGATCCGTTAGCTTCTTGCTAACGGCACTCGGCATCAAACAGAGGAATGTGACCCTTCACTCATGTGTGCCAAACCACTATAAATAATCATCCCCTTTCAACTAGGAGATATCTGCCGCAAAATTACAACAAAATAGTGAAAATTACACAAACTGTCACTAGGTAATAGCTAATCTTGGCATTATTTTGCATTACAAGGCTAAAAAACAACACTGTTAAAATTATACAACAACAACAACAACAACAAAAAAAAAAGAAATTATTTCAGATTTGAAAATGATTTGAAATTAAAGCTGTGGTGGCACTAATGTACTTTCTCATACTGTAAACTATTGTTGGGAACATGGCAATGGAAGCAGTGAATGGAAACTTTTGCCTGATATATATGAATGAATGATGCAAATGACCATTTCATATTTTTGTGTATAATTCGCTCTGGTGTAGATGCATTTATTCTCTTTGACGTGCACGTCATGTATTGATTCACAAAGAATATTTCAAGAATGTTGAGGACCAAACAACATTGAACCCCATTGACTCATTATGTGCATGGGCAAAAAAAAAAAAAAAAAAAAAAATATATATATATATATATATATATATATATATATTAGGGCTGTCAAAACGATATAAATAAATAAAAGTTTGTGTTTACATAATATATGTGGAGGCACTGTGTATAATTATTTTAGATATATAAAAACACAAACATGCTTATATATTTTTAAGAAATATTTTCATGTATATTCTGTATATAGATTTATATATAATTTATATTATATATAAATATAAATATTTTATATATAAATATTTTTTTTTCTTAAATATACATGCATTTGTGTCTTTATATATATATATATATATATATACAAAATAATTATACACAGTGCACCCACATATATTATGTAAACACAAACTTCTTTTTGGATGCGATTAATCGCGATTAATCGTTCTGACAGCCCTAATATATATATATATATATATATATATATATATATATATATATATATATATATATAAAATCTAAAATATGTTAACAATGCTCAAGCAACATCTTATTTAAAGTTTTTTTCTGAGAGCAAGAAACAAATACCAGACTACACATGCCATAGATAGATAGATAGATAGATAGATAGATAGATAGATAGATAGATAGATAGATAGATAGATAGATAGATAGATAGATAGATAGATAGATAGAGACATTCTACAGGTGAACAATTAGCGTTTATTAAAGAGAGAACAAATGCATTTGTTGATTTTAGTTAAACTGACATGTCCCTTGAAACAATGTTCTTGTTGCTATGACGATAGGATGGGAGCCATATTATTTTCCTTTTCAGCGAACTATCTAATTAGCTGTTGAGTGCTGTTGGTACAAGTTAGCTGCATGAAAACAATAATAACCTTCACTATTAAAATACTCTATTTACTCTAAATCTGGATGGCTGATGACTTTGAAGACAACAACATTCACTGCAGTTTGGAGAAGCTTAAAATCAACATTATGTTTATTTACATTAACATTTATTCGTTTAGCTGACACTTTTATCCATTGGGCTTACAAACAACTCATTTATTTCTGTAACCTATTTGGTATTTCTAAGTAATTTCTAACATGACTTTCGGGGAGGGTTGCTTTTGATTTCATGTTGGCTTTAAATTGCAAGATTGTCTCAACTAAAAAAAAAAGAAAGCACTGCATGTCTGATAGTTGTGCAGGCTGGTGTAAGGAACCAGCAAGAAAGTGCCCTATACTGAATCCAGCAATGTAACTGGATACAATATTACTGGTGACCAGCTCAAGCAG